>QANT01002524.1:0-14870 GCA_003254885.1 Purshia tridentata
CAAGGACTAAAATCAGAATTTTGAAACCACGAGGATCAAATTTGTTTTTGGAGTAAAACACAGGGACTAAAAACGTATTTAATATACTTACATATCAATGCATAATTTATAATTTATATGTATTATGTAATCTACTAATCAATTACTCAATTGAAAATTTGAAACTCAATTATTTTTCAAATTAGTCAATTACTTAATTGAAGGTTGAAACCCCAATTAGATCCATTGAAACCCCAATTATACCTAAATTGGTCAAGCTCCCAATTGCCCAAACCTCAATTTTCCAATTGTTAAGGGTTTAGGCCTTTCTCTAAATATTATACACTAAAACTATTATTTAATAAGTATAAAATATAAAACCAAAATTGATGAGGCCTAATGTGTATGAACTTATTAAGTTTGGGCTAAACTAAATATCTAAATTTTTTTCTTAAATTGTGTTTGATGTTTAGGTAATAAATACAAAAAATAAGCTAAAAATGCCCAAAAGCCTGTTTGGGCCTAACTCGACTCGGCCCAAAAGCCCGCAAGACTCAAGCCCTACGGGTGGGCCTCGTGTCACGCCCCGACCCTTGGGCACGTGAAAAACAACTAAAACTGAAAACTGTTTCCTGAAACTGTGAGCCATGAATATAAAATAATTTATTGAAAACAACTGTAATTTCAACAAAAACCTTTACATAAAAATTCAAAGTGTAAAAACACAGTTCTAAAATGCTACTAGTCTCACTGCCTCGTCTTCTCAGCTTGTGTAACCTGCAAAACAAACCCTACACCCAACCAAAGATGCACCGGGTTTAAACACAAACCCGGTAAGCTCACTAGAGCTCGTATGAGTAAAAACTAACTGGAAACCTCAAATGAGAAATTCAATAAAATAATCAAATTAATAACCACCTCAAGCCTCGAGTCACAAGCAAACCTTAAACGAGCAATCACAATCCTTAACTCGGTCACCAATCCTCTAAACCAATCAAATTTACTGTGATCAGTAATGCCTCAATTATCCTCAATTAATCCCTTTAACTGAAAATCAGCACGAAATAGTCCACAAGATCCTGACCTGGAATCCAACTAAATTCTCCAATAACTGAGAATCCTTAACATCCATTCAGAACCAACTTAAACCTCAATTAATCCTTTAGGCTGAAATAACCTTTAAACTATCAGGATTTCCAATCCTAATTCCGTACCCCATTAATTAGCAAATCAACAAGCAAGCACACAAAGCAAGCAAACAACTAACTGAACTTAAATTAACTGAACTTAGGTTCACTCACAGTGTACCACACGAAAAGACTGAACTGCCCTTCGTGGCTCCTTTGCTTGGATTCTAAAATTCGGCAGCACAACGGCATCGGAAATACAATTCCCGAGCCAAGCGTACCTGTTAAGATCAGACAACCAACAAAATAGACAACAGAGTTCACAACAGGTTGTAAACTATTGAAACGGGCGGAAACCACCATGCACGGTGGCTGCTCGACCTCGGAAAAAACACGTGAACTCAAGGAAACTCACCCAAAACTCACCCACAGGTTCGGGTGGTTGGCCTGAGGCCAAAAACCAGGGAAACGGGTCGCTGGAACCACCACACGCGGTGGGACCTGCGGTGGTCAATGGTGGTCAACCTACCAAAAACCAAACTCACTAACGTTAAAAACAAGCTACACAGACACGTAGAGGAGGTCGAGTGGACCAAAACTCAGACCTGGGTCGAAGCTTAAAAGTGGTCAGAAACAGCTGGATTTGGCGGAGGAAGCTCATGGCCTACGTAGCTTCGATTCGCCGTGTACGGCGCTCCAACCACTCGATCGAACCCACCAGCAAGCTAGGCTCAATGAGGAGAGAAGGTCTGGGCGGGTGCTTGGCCTCGTCATCGCCGGAAACACCAAGATCGCTGTCGATCACCACTGTGCGCGATTTGGATCTCTCGTTCCAGGCTGTTTCAGGGGGAGGCGCCACCAAGGGAAGGAAGAGGGGAGGGAGGCGAGCACGGCCAGCCCAACCCCACGCACAGCCACTGTCGGACATGCCCCCACATGCCGGTGACAGTGGTGGCTGGAGGGAACTCGCGAGAGAGAGAGAGAGAGAGGGCGTGCGGGAGGGAAGAGAGGGAAAGTGAGGGTGAAAAAGCTGGTTTTGCCTTTTTAAAAACAACTTTTCAAAATTACAAGTTTGCCCCTCTCTTCACACGTCCGTAACTTCCAAACTGTAGCTCCGTTTGACGTGTGCTACGTGTCTACGAACTCGTGAGAATGAGACCTTTCCAATGAACCCAAGGTCAACGCAAAAACTTTGCTCGAACTAAAAGTTAACTTTTGCCCCCAAATTAAAAATCACGCTTTAAAATTAGAAAACGCCAAAAACGTTTTACTTTCCAAATTAAAATCCCGAAAACCTTTAAAAAGCTTTTCAAAATAACTTTGGAAGGTCGGGCTTGTGTATTTAGGCCCAAGCTCGGCCCAGAAATCCTATTGGGCTCCTCTAATCCAAGCCCGAGCCCCGCTCGAGCCAAAAAAATTTGGGTCAGGCTAGCCCGGCCTAGCCCATACTCTAGCTACTTGCTTAAGCCAATCAACTTACTCTAGGAACAGGTGCAGATAGGAAACNTGTAAATTTGATCTTCTTAGTAAATTTTGTTGCGCCGCTCTGATAACTTATTGAAAACTTGAGTAATTGGTTTTGGAATTTGGGTCGGAGACCCCTTTTGGTTGTGGTAGAGGAGCTGTGGAACTTAGAAGTGCATTTGCAGGTCTCGTGGAGAAAAAGAGTTCGTCCAATTTCAGGGGAAGTTCTGCCGAAATTTCTGTAGGATTTTCCTTGATATTGGATGCCCGCAGGATCACTCCGGGTTTCAGGGTGGAATTTGGGGAGGGTCCTGTCAGATTGGCTGCACCTTCTAGCTAAAAATCTCAAGATGGGGAATGAATGTATTCTTCTCTTTGAACCCATTCAACAAAAGGTTCTAGCTCATGGATCCCATAGCAGCTTGTCCATGTTGCAGTCATCTAAGTTTAGTGGCAGAGCTAGGGGTTGTGTGAAGAACACAAATGAAAAATTCAAAAATCAAAATTGAAACCATAAATTAAAATATAAATACAAAATCAAGATTTAGAATCCCAAAAATGTGAAGAACATTAAAATCAAAATACCACAGACCCATCCCAATGAGAAAATATTGAAAGATAAAGTAACACCAAATTTTCATAAATCAAAATAGACACCCTGAATCATCATACAAATGGAAGATCAAGCTAAGAGAGAGCACCTGGAAGGCGACAGAGAGAAGAAGATAGCGATGAGAGAGCACGGGTAGGTGAGTCTAGCCAGAGAAGAGAGAGTGAGGGTGAGAGAAAGTCACGCTGTAGAGGCACCATCTGAGAGAGAGAGTTATGGTGAGAGAGAAACAGAGAGGTAGAGAGAGAAATGAGAAAGGCAATGAGAGAGAGACGGTTCAGACGGAGACAAACGGAAAAGAAAAGAAGTGGGCCGGGGGGAAAAAACAAATGGGCTGGAAAAAATACAATTGGACCGACTGGGAGGGTAATTCGAAAACTGGATTAAATAGGCATTAGAAAGCCCCAAATGGGTGTTTGGGTAATTATCTGTTGAAAGTATCCTTATAATTTGATAGCCCAATTTGTAAAATGAGCCAAAAATACTTGCCACAATAGTTAAAAGCTATGTTAACGTTGTCCACATTAACCGTTAACACTAGACTAGATAAACTCATTCAAGGAAGGCAATATTCAATGTTTTTCTATGAATTTTTAGATTCACTTGATTTTTATTTTTTTTATTTGTGGACCCACTTGAAATACCCTTCATAGTTGGTGGACCCTACATAGAAGGATGCATGCATATGAAGTTTCGATGTTTGAGAGTATAGAGATCTGATTTTTGGGACAAATGAGTGAATAAATTTAGGGGTGGGCATTAACCCGCCCGCCCCGATTCTCCGCCTAAGTCGCCACCCACTTAGTCTCCAATCGCTCGCCCGAATAATCGTCGACTCGAGTTCAGGTTCCCTCATCCACCGCCCATCACCACCTGTGCCAGCCCGCTTAACATACACGAGAGAGAAAAAACATACGAAAGAGATAAAGGCCGAGAGCACTGAAGCAAGTTGAGTAGTGCATCAATTTGCTTGTTCCTATGTTCTTTTCAAGTCTTAGAAGGGCTGCAAATGAAGGTTTCAATTGAGGGGAGGTTTTATTAGTGCATGAGGATTGATTTGTGAAATCAGGTAATTAATTAATGTGCAGGGAGAAAGGCACACGTGATGACATTTAAGGTTGGAGCAGTGCTTAAGGTTGCCAAATGGCAAGCCCCTGTCTATTGTTTTGATATGAAAGCTACTGAAACTAATCTAGAAGCAGAGGTTTCCATCACTAATAGATGGATTTCTAACTGGTTCAAATAGATGGATTTCAAGTCTACTGGCTTTCCTTCTAAAAATTGAAAGATAGTGGCCCAGTCACCAAGTGCAAAAGAGAGAGAGAGCCAGTGAAAGGAGAGGAATAGAGCTCGAAAATTTATTATTTTCAGTGAAAGATAGGTAATTGGCCCAGTCGTCACCGACCTGCTTCAACCCACTCCCCAATTAACTTGCAGTTGCCCCGCCCATTAGTTATCTGGGTGGTGGCAGGTTAAGCTCTCACGCAACCCACCCCGCTCATCGCCCACCCCTGAACAAATGGCAGCTTTTTATTAGTTTATCTTGCCACTCAGCATAGTGAGGTGGCATGCTAATGCCCATCGAAGGAGGTTTAATCTTTTATTAAGTGGGCCCATTTTAGCTTTCTCAGGACTCAAGCCTAATCATAGAAAGCAGAATAATGTTCTGCCGACCTAGCCCAATGATGAGCCCAAAGCTTGTTTAGTTTAAAAGAGGCCTGACTCAAGCCTATTTAGAGACTCAGAGCCCAATAATGTCCATCCCAATGATGAGCCCAGGCCTTGTTTATTAGTTTACGTGACTGTGTCGGACTGGATGAGCAATACTTTATTAAATTGTATTTAATGAGTTGAAATTTGTGCCTACAAGTCTACAATACAATTTTACGCCAATATCATCTTTTGTAAATTTGTTATTATTTTGTAAGTTTTTTTAATTCAGGGAACCATTTGAAAGTACCCTTTATTTTGTAAGTTTTTTTAGTTTAGGGATTAATTTAAAAGTACCCCTATAGTTCGATGGGCTAATTTGTAATTGAGCATTTTTATTAGTTTTTTATCCATGTGGCATTCACATAACATTCACATCATTAAAAAAAACCCAGTCAGCAAAGCCACGTCAGCATTTAATGGAATGATCAGAAAAACAAAAAACCTTATGTATAAACATCTCAAACATATATATACGTTTTTTTTAGTACCAAATAAACAAAACAAAAAAGGATACGAATAGTAAATGAAGTCTTCTTATTGATTTGGAAAAGACCCATATGAGCTACTATATATATGAAGTCTTCTTATCTATCACTTTGACTTGCAGTCAAACAATTCAAGCCTGCCACTCACCATATGATAGTTGGAGTTAGGTAATTCACTTAGTTTCCCAAATTTGCTTTCATAGTACTCCAACAGCTCCGACCTAAAAGTTAAGCAATCAGTTGAGTGAGAGAGTTGTCGAGTGTAAAGAAAATTACACAACTTAATTACAAATCCATATATGGGACACAGAATGAAGAAACTTAATTAATAGTGAGGCTACAAATTAATAAATTAATTAATTAATAGCTAGGTTATATCCATACCAATATGCCAAGCACTGGAATGGTGCATACTTGTCATATATTTCTTCTACATCTTTTGCGATTGTCTTTTGGTTGCAGTGCTTCCTCCCATGCACCTGCATATATTTAGTAGTGTTAAAAGAGTTGTTTTTGAAAGGATTAAAGTGAGGCAAATTAATGAAAGAGCTAGTGTACTTGATCGAACCTCTTGTAAATGCCTTATAGTTTCAGAATCTATTGGAACTTTTTGATAATATCCAATGCACATCAATGCATTGGCACTTGCAAATGAACCAAAACCTTTAATTTTCATGAATTTTGGAAGCAGCATTTGTTGATTATCAAGGGTTTGTTCTGATTCATCAAGTTGTACCTTGCCACTCTCCACATCTTTAGCAAGGTTTAGAATGTGTCGTGCTCTATAGCCAAGGTTAACGTTATGATTTTTGAGAAAATTCTCATCAAGGCTGGCAAGTTCTTTTGAGCTCGGAAAATTTCCTAAACATCTATCATTATTGCATTTGCTAACTTTACATGGATTTTCTCGGTTTCTCTTTTGTCCGGACCTTGCGGAAGAATTACTTAGCACAAGTTGAAGCTCACAAAGAGCTCGAGCCATTTTCAATGTATTTGACCACCTATTGAAAACAAGGAAAAGTTAGAATTTAATTATATATGAAAGTTATAGATTAAAAACAAATTACTGCTCCAAAAGCTAGCTATAGCTAGTTGTATATGGTATGCTTCAACAGAGGCATATAATCAATATTAAAAATGTCAAAAAACCTGTGGGAAGGGAGAGAGCTACAATTACAATTACAGTTATTCAAGTGTGGGATCCCACATTTAGATTTATTTGTAAAATCACTCATGGGCATACTCCACATTATATTTTGATAATTAGATTCATCCTTTTTTTTTTCTCCACTAAAGGATCATGCTTGCAAAAAATTAAATTAATCGAAAACTATTTGACAATTGATTACAATTTCAAATGTTTATTAAAAGATTTTGTTTGTCTATCTATTTGATCCAAGTTTGATAGCTTAAATACTATATAGAATGGGCCCCCACACACTTTAATTGGGCATGTATATATACATATATGTTGATTTCTTTCTGCACGATGTCCGTTCTTCAAATAAAGAATGGACTCATATGTTTTATGATTTTTTTTTCTTTTTTCACCATGTGATCTTAAAATTATGTAATTTAATTATTTAGACCTAAATCATCAATTGAGACCTATTCACTCGTTTTAATTCTCATGGTTTTGAGTTTTCATTCTTGATGAAGCAAGAAGGTATAGGGAATTCAAGCGAAAACCCAAAAACATACACACACTTGGAATCCACCAAAGAATTTGAGAGAAATCCCTTTGTATTATAAAATAGAATGATGATCCACAAAAGCTTAAAGTTGGCTTAAATAGGTTCTACAAGCCCTAACTTGACTAGGAAGGCAAAAATAAAATTTAGCAGAAACTTAAAAGCCTGTTTTGATGCCTGAAACGACCTTAAAAGCCGGAAAAAGGCTATACCTCACAGCTTTAGCAGTGAGTTGGAATCGTGGCGCGATTCCCTTCGATTTGATATGTAAATCGACTATATTCTGGCTCGAAATCAAAGTCCAGTAGAAATAATTTTCCTATTTTTTGATGTTCAAGTCCTTCCTCAAATTGAAACACCAAACGCTCTACATCAATTCTACCATTATAATTTAGGTTTTAACTCTCCAGTATTAGGCATTCTATACCCTAACATTTGAACCCCGTAAAAAATAACAAAATATCATAGAAATACCCATGTTTGTTCTTTAATTAAAGAACATCCTGAGAAAAAAATTTGTGTATATAGAATAGCTTTCAGTTGTGGTTAATCACACTTTTTTTAGAGGGTTTGAGTGTCAACTGAAAAGCAAGAATGTTAGTTGCTCAAAGTTTATCAATTAAGCAAAGTGACCCAAATACACAATCAACCAAAGAATGCACCATAATTATCGCATATATACATGCAATTCATCATGTTGTCTTGCTATAGATGTACAAGTAGGATATGTTGTGAGAATAGAAATTAAACATGAAATATACCTGCAATTGCAGAGGAGAAGACACTTGACGAGATCTTCAAAGAAAGTAGGGGAACGGAAAAGTCGACCTAAACCTTTGTCCATGGCTTGTGGATGCACCTTCTGATATTCCCGTACATCCCTTTCATCTTTTGCCGATATTCTTAGCATTCGACGCACTTGTTCCTGTATATGTATCATAATTAATTATTAATAGGAGATCAATATAATAATACAAAAATTAATTACAAAATTAATACCAGTATAGCATGCTCATCTGTATGGGAGATGTTACGAGTACCATGGACTCGAACAAGGAGAGAGGTGTGATTAGGGGGAGGGGGGTGTAAGATTGAAACGCTGACACAAGTCTTGTTGTCTGCAAGTCTCAATGGACGTTCAAGGGTTTTCGAAGATGGAATCCAATGGTTTGGAGCCATCATGAAGAAGCCATGGTTGCATACTACTTTCTCCAGATTAAAACTTGACTTACTTTCTCCCAAATCTACAAACAAAGACATCCCTACACTCGCATCCATTCTAAATTTCTTTTCTTCTACCTCAAAATCTATTTTTTTGTTCAATGGAGGCATAAAAAAAACAGACTTTCTACACTGAATGAAATTAAGAATTGATATTTTGATGATGTGAACTGTCTATTTTTGTTTATACCCTAAACCCTACCTTAAATACTTCAACTACCTCAAATCTATCTTTTTTCTTTTTCTTTTATAACTCTTAAAAAAAAAGGAACAATGATCAATTTATGACTTTTGAGAAATTAAGAAAACATTCTTATCTAAATGGACATAAAAAAAATAAAAAATAAAGAAATTTACACCTTTCCTTATTTCACGTCTTATTCTCAGTGATGGTCCGAAATCCTTTGGATATGTATTGTTGATACTCTATTATTCCCTTGATTTTCTTTCCTGACTGAAGATACAAGAATATTTTAGTCCATTATATAGGGATGTGTTTGGATACAAGTCAGTCACTTGACAATTGTAAATGTAGATGAAGTCAATATAGAGACCATAAGAATTCTTTATATAGGTACCTTGAAAAGATGCACTCCCCCACTTCTTCTTCTTCTTGACTTCTTCTGTATCTTGGAAACCCAATATTACACAAACATACCCAATGCGTCCGGCCCACTCATCAATTTTTCTTCTTCATCCTATATACCTCAAGACTTTAAGAGCCTTCAGATCTGTGGAGAGACCTGCGGGGTAGTCACTCATCTTCTGGTTTGCTTCAACCATCGGTGAATTTTCTTTTCTCTTGATTTGGTTCTTTTTATTTTGGCTGATGTTCTCTTCTGTTTCGATCTGGTTTGCTTCAATAATTCAATTACACTTATGATTTTTATCCTTTTTTTTTGCCCTTTCCACTCTGCACAGTGCACCCACGTGTGGTTGTCTCCATAATAACTTAATATATTTTATTTGATATATTGTCAGTATAGCAACTATTAGTATATTGCAATAATGAAAGCAATTTCCTTTGAACCATTTCTTGATTTTCAATTATTGTTCATAGATCTGGTGTTCTTTTGAATCCTTTTTTTTTGGTTCCACAAATTTTTACTGTTTTATTGTCATATTTAATGTATATGTTGTTTCTGCATAATTTGGCGGCCTTGGGTAAGATTATTATGCTCATTTAGTCATTTTGGCTATTACTCCTTTATGTGCTTAAATTATGTGTCTTTTTGCATTTTCTCTTCTGGATTGTTTTGAAATTTTCATTCTTAGGTTGTTAATTAACTTGTGCCACGTAAATTCAATTAAGTATGGATACTATAGGTTCGTTGTGGAAAAGAGCCAAGTTGCTTTTGCTCGTAATGTGTTTGATTGAATTCCCAAATTAATTTGCGCTCTTGGACACCCGCAATATATGCTTTACTAATGTTTAATAGTTTGAGCATTGCCACTTTGATAATCCTAATGTAATTTCGTCAACATAGCTTAAGTATTGGGTTTGCTGGGTATTCCAGCTATGAGCAATGTAGGTTCGTGTATATCATAAATTTGGATTGGAGTTGGTACTTTTTTGTGGCCAATTCCATCATTTGCATGTGTTCAAAATGCGCCTTATTTTTCTCTTGTAGCATAGATGTTAAGATCTCAGCCTCTTTAAAATATGGAAATAGCTAGTCTACTAATGGTTAGATGTTGAAATCCCATTCCCAAAACTATCAAATGAACAATGACTTAGAGAAGGCCATATAGTCATATGAAATAAAGAAACTAGAGTTTTTTATTTTTTTATTTTGTTTTGGGTTCAGAACTAGCTAGAGATATAATACTGATTTGCATATTATATATAGGTGCTGCCATGCAAATATTTTGTACATGTGGGCAGCGTTTGGTACATTGAAACTTATTTTGGTTTTGTAAAGGTCTTCACAAGCATGTTTAGGCAATATTGCTTTGGTTATTAAGCTAGTGCTTATGTTTAGACCTCTACAAAACAAGAAGAATTTCTTTTGTTGGATATTGTACTGTGAACCTTTGTTGGTAGATTTGAATATTGTTATTGGTGATTGGAATATATGGAAAGAGAATGGAAGATTTTATGGCTGCGCAAATTTCTAGCTATTTCAATTTACAGACACAAATTTATGTTCAATTAATTGATGTCCTTCTTAGGTGAAAAAAAACTGATATATAATATACATTTGATTTCCCTTTTGTGAAACCGAAACAAAAAATGATAACAGTTTTGGTCTAAAATCTGAAATTGTTAAAATTTTTTGGTATCAGATTTTATGTCGGAGGTGATATATAAACATTGTTTAGATATCAGATTACAAATCATATCTCATATTTATATCCTTGGTATATATCAGATTCTGTCTCAAATCTAATATTGATAACTTGGTTATATATCAGATTTTGTCTTAGACCTGATATTTAAACCTAGGTTATATATCCTATTATACCTCAAAACAGATCTTTATACTTAGGTTATATATCATATTCTAACTATTATTTGATATTTATACCTAGGTTATATATCATATTCTACTTCAAACCTGATATTTATATATAGATTATATATCATATTCTACTTCAAACTTGATATTTATATGTATGTTATATATTATATTCTATCTCAATACTGATATTGATACATGATTAATATGTCAGTATTAGTGTCAAATATGATGTCTTAAAAATCAAAATTATCATACTCGAATATTGTAGATATCGGAAATGATAAAAATATGATATCCATTCTATATTTAAAACATCAGATTTAAAAGAAAAAAAGATATATAAAAATATTTAGATATCAGTCAGACAACTGATATCTAAAAGGGGTACATTAGATAACGCCCCTGGATATATCAGATTTTTAACCCATTAGATATCAGCCCACTACTGATATCTAATGGGGTATTTTGTAGTAGTGAAAGCTGCATCAAAGGAATATAACTCCCAGTCTCCCACGTCCCATCCTTCCTACCTCCCCTCCAAAAAAAAAAGGAAAAAGAAAAGAAAAGAAATGCTTGATTAATGTTGACTTAGATGGTAATGTGATGTGTCAAGCACGCTTTTTGTCTTTTTGTTGCGAATCTAGGATATGGAGATGATCAAAAGAAGACTAAGAGAACTGGAGGAAAAGTTTGGTTACAAACCCAGTTAATTTAGTAACAAAAAAGGTGAGTAGATAATGAGCATTACTATTAGCAGGTTGGCTTGACAAAAGTATGTGCAAAGGTAATGGTTGCTGGTACTTCTCTATATGGATAAAAAATATTGTGATCTCAAATTGAAGTTTCTCATTTCTTTTACTTTTGTTAGGCTGCTAGTTTCCCTGGTGTTGTTCTATCTTCAGAATAATGTTTGCATGAGGGTCATTAGTACTTTTATATTCTTATTAATTTATTTACTGATGGATCACTTGTTGGTCATTTCGAAGTGTATCTTGGATTGAACTTCTCTTCTTTTCTCTTCTTATTGTTGTCTTTGTCATCGTAATCATATTTTATCGTTAATTCATATGCTTGACAATGAAACTGTGTATTTGTTTTGCATAAGAGGAAGCGACTTGATAAATTCTACTCTTCAAGATATGGAAGAGAAGCAAAATAGCAAGAAAGACAATTTGTATTCTTCCTTTTTTGTGTTCATCTTAAATGCTTTCTTAAAATTCCCAGAGTTGTTCATATGGTCTCTAACAATTTGTATTTTGAACTACTGCAACAAACAGCAGCCCATATGCATTTGGACCTTTCCAGCCAACTGGTGCTTTAAGGACCCAATACCAGCAACGTTAACTATCACAGGGCAGGAACGAGGGTGGTGTGGAAGAGCAGACAAGTGATGTTGAGAGGAGGGCACCGTCTAATGAAGGGGAAGAGAGGGAAGAGAGGCCAGCTAGTCCATGAACGCTGCCCTGATTTTACCTTCAGTAAGCTAGTTATGGTATTTTGCTTATTAATATAAATGATGTTAGAAGTTCTCCCCTTGAGCCTATGAGTTCAGTTAACTTGCTGACTTATATTTGGGTGACAATCTTGATATATGTCAGCAAGTTTAAATGACATTGAAGTGTCCATTTTTTTTAGTAGACTTGCCTTTGTGAAGTTGTTTGTTTAAGCACTCTCTTTTGTATTTTGCAAGTGTAAAGAGATGACATAAGCTATAAATGAAAAGATAAGGAATTTGTTCCTCTTTTGTAAAACTTGTTTGGAACCTTTGTAATTTATGGTTCAATATTAAATGAATGGGATGCTCTTAGATGGTTCTATTCTACTGAAATTCGATCTATTTTAGCATTTAGTGTGTGTGCAGGCCTTTCTAAGATATATATATATATATATATANTATATATATGTATGTATGTATGTACATGATGCAGGTACATGAATGAGGCATATATATTCTGCCATATATATGCAGATTTCAATGGGTGGCAGAAATGATGCAGGTACATGAATGAGGCATATATATTCTACCATATATATGCATATTTCAATGGGTGGCAGATTTTATTTTATTATATGCTGCCATATATTCGTTAGACAACTATTGAGAGCCAAATGTGGCAGCTGAAAATTAAATGGTCACATACTGATAAGCAACCATCATAGTTTAGAGTGGTTAATTGCTTTAGTTTAGTGGCTGAAATGGTTTGGATCAGTAGTGACTAAAGGCTTTTAAAAATGGCTTATGCACCATCTTGAGTAACCATTACCATAGGTGATGTGCTGAAGCAACGAAATTGCATAATAGTTAGATTCTTATTTTATTGATTAAACTTTTTAATCACTAAACTCAAATGGTTGTGTTATTTTAGCACTTGACTGCCACAATAGTTGGTTATGGAGAAAACAGCTTTTGGCACACACTTCATGGTATTAAACAACCTTACCAATTTTGGGGGTGCTAAAGAGTTATCCCCACCCAATTCTGAACAACTCTCATGGTTTTAGTGGGTGCATGGTGGGTATTGATTTATGCAACTAATATTAGTTGGATAAGGAGCAATAGAAGTAGGATAAAAATGGTGATTAATGCTCACTTTTCTTGTAGTGCTTCTCCCGTCTAGCAAAAATTGAAAATACAGCGATGAAGTGCCAAATAGAAAACATGAAAGGTTTATATATATTCTCAAAAGAAAACTCCAATTATGTGATCAATAGAGTTTAGAATCTCTCTGCAGTATGTGACCTGGCCTAGGAATTATATACATATAAGAGATATACCTTTGTAGGGTAATATTATCTTTCTAAATATTTAACACGTTATGTTGATCCATACATTGAAAAAAATATATTTTAAAAAGAATCTAGCATCCAAAACTGTATAGAAACAAAAAAAAAAAAACAATACACTAGTGTCAATAAAGAAAGAGGGTAAGTTAAAATAATTCAAACCAAATATGAAATTTTCTATCATAGATTAGGTACTACCAACAATACACTACTACCCGTGCCTGGTGTATTCTATTTTACATCGTTTTCTTTCAGTTCTCACACATGCCTTGTGCACTTCTGATGGTTGTTTATGATGTCTACATTTTCTAGGAACCATTGCCAAACATGCCATATATATTGTAACTGCTTTTTTTCTAACAGTATCAAATGTATAGGATTTAAGCTTACCGACTGATGAGGGTGGACGAAGAGAGGGTAATGAAGAAGAAGAAGAAGGAGAGATAACATCTTCTTTTGCTCGCATTACAACTTGGATAAGTAGCATCCATCCCAGTATTAGCACCACAATGATTCTCAAATGGTTTTCCACCATTACTTTCAAATTTAATTTAATTTCTGAATTTCCTTTCATTCTTATACTAAAAAGTCATGTCTAAGGTGACAACATTCTTATACTCTACTTTAACCGAAAAGAATTTTAAATCTGTATATAAAAAAGGGTTTAGGCTCTAAATAAAGTAAAATAAAATAAAATAGTCATGCCTCTATTTCTTAAAAAATATGAAAGAAAATGTCTTTTTCTGTTTTGATATGTACTAAAGATCATTTCTCCTTTTTGGTTGAAGAATTTGCATCCCCTAATACAAAAAGTAGATTAGAGGACACCCAATTTAAGGCATATAAGGACGCCTTTTTATATTTTAATATATAAAAATTGTCCTTAAAGTTGATTTAGTTCACTTAATGTATTATTAAATGTAAATATTTACTGACCCCAATTTAGATTTAGGTTCTCAAAGCCATTAAGTATTTGAAAACTCCCTATTAGTTCTCTCAAAAGTACACTTAGTCAACTAATACCCAACTAAGTTTGACACCCATTTTTCTAATGTTCCAATTATAACTTCTAACAAAATATAAAAACCGCATTTCTCTTTCTCAAATTCTCTCTCTGTCTCTCTCTCTCTCTCACAATCGCTTTTTGTGGAAACCATTAAGCTGTCAAACCCTGATCAAATAAATAGATGAATAAAATATTTTGAATAAACACTTGAAATTGTGACAATTTAATCGACGGTTAAATGGTTTTCGATTAACCTAATTTTTTGTAGAGACAATCCTTCCATGGAGACCAACAAAATCGACAGTACATTCTTATAATTAAAATACAA
>QANT01002525.1:0-16048 GCA_003254885.1 Purshia tridentata
ATTTTATAGAGGAAAAAATTTGTTTTAATTTTTTATAAATAAATTTGGACTTCCTAAATTTTCTGAAAACTCATAAAGGGAAAATTGGTAATTTGACCCTATCTTAAATTATACTAGTCATGACAAGTTCGTAGAAATTTTTCATTCATTTTTCTGAGTCCGAAGCTATTTTCAATAAATTTTCAAAGTTTGTAAAAATATAAAAATATAAAAATATAAAAAATCTGAAAATAAAATAAAATTTGAGGTACTAACTTAAAAAACTATTTAAAGTTGAGGTACTTAATCGTAAAGAAGGTATTTAATTGACGAGATTTCATAGTTGAAGTATTCTAATGCAACTTTTTAAAGTTAAGGTACTAAGTTGAAAAGTGGTATATAATTTAAGTATATAATTATAATTAACCCCTCATTTTAATATCAAATAAGCTTTTCTATCCCACCTATCCAAAAACTTACATTTCTAAATCTTTTTCACATAAAATATACATATATAATACCCTTCGTATAAAATTCACTTTTTTTTTTTTGTTATTGTAGGTTTTTTTTTTTTCTCTCCCTCTCTTACACAATCTGNCTGCCCCTTCTGCCCCCCTCTGCAACCAGATCCACATAGTCCCTTCACCGCATGCGCCGACAGCGTCGCTATCACTCCACCCACCCCGCTACTTGGAAAAGACAAAGAAACCCAAAATAATAAAAGTTCTTGTCTAATAATTCAAGTCTTCTTTCATTTTTTGGGTTCAAAGTCCTTTAGTCTTTGTGGGTTTGCGCTTGTATGGAAACTTTTGCTTGTTATTTGCAAAAATAATATAGATACTTGTTGACTTGTAATGTCAGGTTATCTCTCTCTTTATTCAAAGAGAGAGATAGAGAGATAGAGAGAGAGAGAAAGAAATGAGACAATTGGCTTAAAAAAAAAAAATTTTTATTTTTTTAATTTTTAATTAGAAAAAAATGGTAGTGCATCGTTCTGTATAAAAATGATGTTGGGTAAAGCTTTTATTAATATTATTTTTTCAGTAACTCATGTCTTTGATGGTCAATTTACACATTAGGTTAAATAGAGAAGTGTTGTAAATATCTTTATTAGTGTGGCTATTCATGTAATTAGTTGTAGGGGCATACTAGTAATTTATTAAAGTGAGTAAACCCTACCTTTGTATAAGTATATATATTCCTGAATGAATAAAAGAACCTGATGATTCTCTCTGCCTCCACAAACCCTAGTCATATATTTTTACAACACGTTATCAGCACGAAAAGCTCTGAGATTGTGGATCGCCAAACAAAAGAGGATTATCATTCAATCTGTTCTTCAACCATGTAGGTTTTCTAGAACAATTTTTGTATTCATGCTTGTTCAACTTTAATTGTATGTAAAAATCTGAATAAGGCATGAACCCTAAATTCTATGTGATTGATTTAATTGAGATTATATAGTTTTGTTCATGTTTTTGGATTGAATAATTAAAAAAGGTGGAAAATTAGGGAAAATTAATTTTCTAGTGATCGGAAATCATCTCAGGCAGCCAGCAGCCGCCGGCAACCAACAGAGGCGGCCTGCAGCTGCCGGTAGCCGTCAGTCAAGGTAGGCCTAAGCCCAACCTTGCTGCCCCTGCAACAAGCCGTGTGGGCCAAATAGGCCATGCAGCCCAGCAGGCCACATGGGCCCAACAAGCCCAAATTGGGTGCACCAGCCCAAGAGGCCTCGTGTGGACCCAATAAGACTGCAGCCCAGGGGAGCCCAGCGGAGGCCCGAAGACACCAGGCCGTGTGGGCCCAGGCCGGTAGCCAGCCAGGCAAGGCCTAAACCCAGGCGCATGGGCTCAAGGCAAGGCCCAAGCTAATAATCTTAGACCTAAGCTAGGCCCGCAGCCCAGGTTCGACTCCAAGGCCAGGCCTGCAGCCCAGAGAGTAGGCCCAGACTAGGCCCGCAGCCCAGGCCCAGGCCGGCAGGCATAGGCCAGCCCGCAGCCAGCTAAGCCAGGCCTGCAGAGCAAGCCATACTTAGGCCCAACCAGGCCTAGGCCACTGCAAGCCGCAGGCCCATGCCACGTGACCAACCCAACAGCGCCTCAGCGCCCAGCTGTGGGCCCACGTCGGCGACACAAGCCACGTCAGCGCCCAGAAGTGCGTCCACGTCGGCACACCTACGTAGCAGCCTTCCATTCTTTTTCTGAAACTCTAAAAAAGGAGAGTTTTATTCATGCACTATCTAGGGTTCGAACCAGAGACGAACCTGCACACATGCATGTGCCTTACCACTGCACTAATGTGGTTTGTTTGATAGTACTCATTTCTTTTAATATTTATACTCTGAATGGCAGAATCATTTATATGACCAATCTTGTGATATTTTCAATTCTATTTGAATTATATAAATATTTTACTTGTTTAAATTTCCCCATTAGAATATATGTGTAGAAATTGCAGGTAATTATTTTGAATTATATAAATATTTTACTTGTTTAAATTTTCGCATTAGAGTATATGTGTAGAAATTGCAGGTAATTAACGAACCAGTAGTTCATACATAAATATCGAACCTGTACTTTCGATAATGCCATATAAGGAACTTGAAGTTTCCTTCATAAATTCACCATACATGATAAAACCAGTAGATTTTACATGTCTAATCTGAATTCATTTTACCATGTGATAGAACTTGAAGTTCTTATTAGTTGCTCATGGATGTTATTGCCCAAAGCACTAAATATTATTATTTGTTCCTTTCTTGAGAATGTCAAATCTCAACAAGCTTGATTTTGTCGCTTTGGAAGTTTTTGGAAGAAACCATTTATAGTGGACTCAAGATGTAAAGCTTCATTTGAGTACCTCGCTGAAGAGGATCCACGAGCTCTTTGGGTCGCTCTAGAAGAGCGGTTTAACCACCTAAGGACCATTTCCATGCCCGAAGCAAGACATGAATGGCAGATCATCCGTTTCCAGGATTTCAAATCCGTAAATGAGTATAATTCGGAGATTTGTCGAATTTGGTCACTCCTCAAATTTCATGGGGAGGAGCTCACCAAAGCTGACCTATTGGAGAAGATTTTCTCTATCTTCCCTACCTCCTGTTTCTTCCTGAAGCAACAATACCGGGAGAGGCATTTTACCAAGTTCTCAAAATTGATCACTACTTTGTTGCTCGCCGAAAAGAACAACAATTAATTATTAAACAATGATCAAGCTTGACCAGCCGGTACCAAAGCAACACCATTGCCTGAAGCAAACTATGTTGCTCATTGCGATTCAACCCGCGAAACAGGAAACCGGGGTTATAAAAAAGGCTTAATATCTGATCACTCGAGAAATGGAAGGAAAGGTTCTCAGAAGAACATAACTATGTTGCTCATTGCGATTCAACCCGCGAAACGGGAAACCGGGGTTATAAAAAAGGCTCAATATCTGATCACCCAAGAAATGGAAGGAAAGGTTCTCAGAAGAACACTTCATATGATCAAGGTTTACGTGGCCAAGGCTTAAGTAGCCAAGGCCCACATAACCCCAGTTCCCATGGCCGAAGTCCACGTGATGGGAATCACGGTTACTCGACCTTAAGAACTCAAAATGAGAGGAACATTAGTTAGGCCTGTTGCCCCCAGAATCATAATCAAATTGATCTATGTCACCATTGTGGAGGAACTGATCATTGGTCTCGCACTTGTCGTGCATTAGCGCAAGCTATAAAGGAGTATTACGCCAGTCGCGGACCTCGTGAAACCAACTTCGTCGAATGATCATTTTCTATGAATGCCACACTAGAGATCACTAATTTCCAAACTGCTTCTGGACACTTCGAGGACTAAAAAACTCGAAAACATGGTTATGATCGGCGCTTGTGCCATATTTATTTTATTCTCTGAATAATGATTCATATTCGAATTATTTTGGTGATTTATGTTTTGGATTGTTAGTTTTTGGAAATTTGGTTATGTTCGGATGTTAATTCAATGAAGTTATTTATTTTCATACATTGAATTAAGTTTATGAATAGGCATGTTTTGTGGGGAAGTTTGTTGTCTGGCTGACAGTGCTATTACGCACACTATACTCCGGAAACGGAAGTATTTTTCAAACTTATTGCCTACTCATACCTCTGTGACAACCATATCAGGCTAATCCAACCTGGTAGAGGGCCATGGCAAAGTCCATTTTATGTTGTCCAATGGTACTGAATTTACCATTAATGAGGCCTTAAATTCTCCATGTTCCAGAAGAACGTTGTTGAGTTTTAAGGAGATTCGAACCAACGGTTATCACGTTGAAACCATTGAGGAAAATGGAGTGGAATATCTTTGCATAATTTTCAACTTGTACGGCTAGAAGCGTACATTGGGTAATTGAAATGTCTCTTGAGTGGTCTCTATATGACGACCACTAGATTGATTGAGACAACCCATATAGTTAGCCAGACGCTAACCAATTTGAGCAGTTTCTTACTATGGCATGACCGGTCAGAACACCCAGGTCAAAGTATGATGCGCTGTATCCTCAAATTCATCACACGGGCTTCCCCTTATAATTTTGTGTTTAGTGACACACTATGCCAAGCCTGCTCGTTGGGAAAGTTGAATACTAGACCATCATATGCAAAGACTAGTAAAGATTTCACTATTTTTCTGCATAGGGCTATTCAATCTTGCCTGTAGTTAGGTTGGTCCGGTTGAGGCCCACTGCTACCCAACCTTACTTTGCGTTACAGTTGGCAACTGGGTACGAACTTGACGTTTCGCACTTACGCGTATTTGGGTGTGCAATTTATGTGCCAATTGTGCCGCCACAAAGTACAAAATTGGGCCCTCAACGAATGATCGATCGGTTATGAATCCCCATTCATTCTACACTTTTTAGAAGCCTTGACAGGCGATCTCTTTCCCGCCAGATTTGCGGATTGTCACTTTGATGAGATAGTCTTCCCGCCGTTAGGGGGAGATAAGAACGTCACCGTTCCTGATGAACGACGTGAATTGACATGGAATATCCCCACTATATCTCATGTTGATCCCCGAACCGCAAAATGTTATAGTGAATTGCGGAGAATTCTAGATCTACAGAGTGTAGCCAGACGCTTTCTCTAATCTAGCTAAAGTGACGAGATCACATATACCTGCTGCAAACGTGCCTGCAAGGATATCTGTCCCCGTAGGACGTGTCGTCCCCGTAGGATGTGTTGTCCCCGTTGGACTTGTCGTCCCTGTAGGACGTGTCGTCCCAGATGGACGAGGTACAGTCATGGCGGCTAACCAGTCATATGTCCTACCAAGAAGTGAGGTAGACCACTAGGTTCGAAGGATTCTTATCCCCGGAAGAGGGTAAATTTGGCACATATGAATCTTCTTGACATCGCAACCTCAATCGATCCATCTCACGAGATTGTTTCGGATTATGGGTTCGTCCTGGAAGAGACGGTGTTGGGGGACGCTCCAACATTTGAACCCACTCCCGAAAACAAAGAAATCTTGATAAATTATGCATGCTTGTGTGAGATCTGGAATCGAAATGGTATTATCATCGATGATATATTTGTATTCGCGGTAGCTACCGAAATCATAATTAGCGATGACATCGAACCTTGCTCTGTTGATGAATGTCAACGTCGAGACGACTGGCCAAAATGGAAAGAAGCAATCCTGGTTGAATTATATTCCTTGACAAAGAGAAGAGTGTTTGGGCCTGTCGTCCCTACACCTCCCCATGTTAAACCTGTAGAATTTAAATGGGTATTTGTAAGGAATCGTAATGAGAAAAACGAGATTGTGAGATTCAAGGCTCGTCTAGTGGCGCAAGGATTTTCTCAATGCCCTAGGATTGATTACGAGGAGATATATTCTCTCGTAATGAATGTCATAACGTTCACTACCTTATCAGTTTGGTAGTTTCCGAAAAACTGAATATGCAGCTTATGGATGTGGTCACAGTTTATCTCTATGGGGATCCTGATACAGAGATATATATGAAAGTTCCTGAAGGACTTAAGATTCCCGATGCAAATAGTTCCAGACCACGGAACACGCTCTCCATTTGTTTGAGGCGTTCACTTTATGGATTGAAATAATCTGGACGGATGTGGTATAACCGTCTAAGTGAATATTTGATCGGAAAGGGATATTTGAATAATGAACTGTGCCCATGCGTGTTTATTAGGAAAACAAGTTCTGGATTTACTATTGCGGTTGTTTATGTCGATGACATAAATCTATTTGGTGCTCCTGAAGAGATCAATGAACCTGTTAAGTACCTGAAGTCAGAATTCGATGAAAGATCTTTGGAGAACGAATTTCTGTCTCAGCCTGGAGCTCGAGCACTGTGCATATGAGATTTTGGTCCATCAATCAAAATACATCCAAAAGATGTTAAGGCGCTTTAATGAGGATAAAGCGAAGCCTTCATGCACACCCATGATCGTCCGTAGTCTCGATCCTAAGAAGGATCCGTTTCGTCCCGCAGATGATAACGAAAAGGTATTAGCACCAGAAGTTCCATACCTAAGTGCACTAGGCTCATTATTGTACTTGGCTCAATGCACTAGACCGGACATCACATTCGCTGTGAACTTGCTAGCTAGATATAGCTCTGCGCCAACACGCCGCCACTGGAATGGTATGAAAGACATTTTCCGCTACATTAGAAGTATGACGAATATGGGCTTATTCTATCCCTATGTATCTTGGAATGGGTCAAACCCCCTTTTGGCCCTCGGAATGAGGCATGCCTTGTTGGATTTTCTGACAGGGGTTATTTTTCTATCCCTATGTATCTTGGAATGGGTCAAATCCCTTTTTTTGGCCCTCGGAATGATGCATGCCTTGTTGAATTTTCTGACAGGGGTTATTTATCAGACTTGCACAAGGCATGTTCCCAAATTGGTTATGTCTTTACCATTGGGAATACAGCAATATCTTGGAGGTCTACGAATCAGACCCTTGTTGCTACCACTTCGAATCATGTTGAGATTCTAGCTCTTCACGAGACAGTTCGTGAATGTATATGGCTTGAAGCCGTTACCAAGCATGTTCGTAGTCTAGATCCTAAGAAGGATCCGTTTCGTCCCGCAGATGATAACGAAAAGGTATTAGCACCAGAATTTCCATACCTAAGTGCATTAGGTTGATTATTGTACTTGGCTCAATGCACTAGACCGGACATCACATTCGCTGTGAGCTTGCTAGCTAGATATAGCTCTGTGCCAACACGCCGCCACTGGAATGGCATAAAAGATATTTTCCGCTACATTAGAAGTATGACGGATATGGGCTTATTCTATCCCTATGTATCTTGGAATGGGTCAAACCCCTTTTTTGCCCTCGGAATGATGCATGCCTTGTTGGATTTTCTGACAGGGGTTATTTATCAGACTTGCACAAGGCACGTTCCCAAATTGGTTATGTCTTTACCATTGGGAATACAGCAATATCTTGGAGGTCTACGAATCAGACCCTTGTTGCTACCCCTTCGAATCATGCTAAGATTCTAGCTCTTCACGAGACAGTTCATGAATGTATATGGCTTGAAGCCGTTACCAAGCATGTTCGAAGTACATGTGGGCTGTATTCCACCACTGATGAATCTACCATTATCTCAGAAGATAATGCCGCTTGCATCGAGCAGATGAAGACGAGTTTCATCAAAAGAGACAACACCAAGCATATTGCACCACAGTTCTTCTTCAACCATCAGCAACAAGAGCATCAGAAAATCAGAGTCAACCAGATCCGATCTCAAGACAATCCTGCAGATATTCTTCACCAAGTCACTACGAAAGCCCACATTCTTGAAACATGTTTGAGGTATTGGTTTGTGTAGATTGTTTGATTTACATAGTATATAGTCTTCAGGGGGAGTCGATATCAGGGGGAGTATCCTGAGGCATACTCACTTGATCATCGTGTACTCTTTTGTCCTTCGTCCAGGGTTATTTTGTCCCACTGGGTTTTGTTACCTGGCAAGGTTTTAATGAGACACATCTTGGCATGGTCACCCCACTCATATAGCATCCTGAAGATGCCTCGATTCGATATATATGCATTTGCTCATCTTTTTCCTTCGACCACGGGTTTGTCCCACTGGGTTTACCAGGTAAGGTTTTGGTGTAGCAATCCTAAATGCACTCCGCTCCCATTGATATACTATGAGATGACTTCACCTACTTCCGAGGTCCTGATGCGAAAAGTCCACACTCACGCGCGTTGTACTCTTTTCTCCTTCGACCGGGGTTGTTTTTGTTCCCACAGGGTTTTTATTACCTGGCAAGGTTTTGACGAGGCAACTTAGAAGCGCATAGCAGAGACAACACTAATGACATAGAATATCCAAGGGGGAGTGTTGTAAATATCTTTATTAGTGTGGCTATTCCTGTAATTAGTTGTAGGGGTATACTTGTAATTTATTAAAGTGAGTAAACCCTACCTCTGTATAAGTATATATATTCCTGAATGAATAAGAGAACCTGATGATTCTCTCTGCCTCCACAAACCCTAGTCATATATTTTTACAACACTTGGTTCATTTGTTTGCTGTGATTCTTATTCATTACTTAAACCTTCAGCTGAATTTTCACTTGCTTTCTTAGAAATAAATTTTTCAAGAGCTCCTCTTTGAGATTTTGTTAATTCTTCAATTCTTTTTCTCTTTTTTCTTTTTTCACTTCCAGACAAATGTTTTTTAGGTAACATGTTTACGAATTTTGCTTATGCTAGTAACAATAAACAGAAAACATACAAGCACAGAAGCACACAATGACACATTGACAAAAAAAAGCAAATTCCAAGAAATATGACTAACAACAATCACAAAAAAGTCTAAAGAAAGGGTGAGTAAAATAACAACAACACCTGAATTTCTTGTATCCAGATTCCAGCTCCTTTAATTGAATTTGATTATTTGAAGATCGAATTCCTTAAATTCCTCTATGCTTAAGATTTTCCCCAATCCCTATTGAAAGTGTTCACTGCTCAATTGCACATTGCTTGCTCAACAGAAAAAAAAGAAGGCGTGAAGTCAAAAGCCTCTTCCCTTAACCAGATGAAATTATTTCTCTTGGCTTTTGCCTTTACGCCTTCTGCCATTCCTTAATCAGTGAATCCATTAATTCATTAACCTCTCCCTCTAGTCTCTGCGAATGCCAAGAGTTTCCTTTCCCTGGAGACTAAAATCAAATCCCCAATCCCACTTCCCCAAAACAGCTGAACCAAGGCTTATTCTTTAGTCTTTTACTTCACGCCTCTTTCCTAATTACTAACCTTTCTTTTTATTATTATTTTTTCTTTTGGGTCTCTGTTGTTGGGCCCTAAAATAGACAAAGGGCCAGCATTTACAGCATAATTATTTTTTAATATATTAATATATATATAGTATAAATTTGTGGGCCCCCTTGAAGGTGGGCTCTAGGCCGTCGCACCCCGTGCACTCTTTCAGGGGTGGCCCTGCTTATAAGGTTACACTAAAAACTCAAACAACAAACCCAAAAATCAACACCACCAAAAGAAACCAAAGCAAACCCAGAAAGAAAAAAAAAATGAATTCCTAATCAAGAACAAAAAAAATTACAATTCTTTGAGCAAAACCCATGATTTTCTTCAGCACCAAAACTTAAAAAGTCTACCTTACAACTAGTTATCATCTCGAACAAAGCAGATAAATGACAAAATTTGCATCAGATCAAGAGGGAAGGCGGGTCAAGGGGGAAGACAGCAGCAGTGGGGGAGGAAAATACAAAATTGCCCTCATAAAAGGGCACATGGGGGGCACATGCTTTGTTTTAACAGCCAAATAGATCAAACATAACGGAAAGAACCAGTTTGGGCCCAAAAATTGAATTTGTGGACCAATATAATACGAAAATTAATTAGTGAATCAATTTGGAAAAAATGATAAAATTCGTGGACCAATAGTGCATTTTTCTTTTTTTGTAACATTATCTTTTACACACGTAGGTTTAGAAATTTAATGATTTTATTTAATATAAAATGACAAAATTATCATTCATTTAAATGGAAAATGTAACGAAATTGACGAAAAGTCTTTAATTGGAACAAATGAATAGTTATAGTCCTTAATTGAATTAAAAAATTAATGAAGTCCTCAACTGAAAATAGGAGTATAATTAAAGTCATTTTTAAAGTCATTTTACTAAAATTTTTCCTATATATCTAGGGTGAGCTGCCTTGTTGCATGACAAATGAGACAAAATTCAATTGATTAGCAAATATAATTAATTAATATCATGGACAACAACACACCCTCCACCGATGTAACATCAACTAGTACCTCTTTCTCTCTTCGGACCATCATGAGTGGCCAATGACCCATAGTGGTCCGGTGAGAGAGAGAGAGAGAGAGAGAGAGAGAGAGAGAGAGAGAGAGAGGGAGAGGGAGGGAGATGTATGGTGGTCTGGTAAGAGAGGGGACATGAGAGAGAGAGAGGGAGAGTGAGGGAAGGCACCTGAAATGGGTGGTGCTGCCCTGGTGGGTCGGCTGATTGACATATATATATAGGGCAGCCATTTTCGCATTCCTCTTTTGTACATTTATATTCTTCTCTTTTATTTTTCTTTTTTCATTTGCTCAATTATCAAGACATAAAAACAAAAGGAGTGCAAATATACAAAATTGAAGAGTTAAAATCATCACCCTATATCCTGGCCAAAAAAAAAAATCATCACCCTATATATATTTTGGTTTCATCTTATATAAGGGCAAAGTGGGAAGTTTAGGAAAACAAATTTAGAAAGAAGGCAATTCAGCAATGCAGGTGCTTGCAAATGAAATCATTTAGATATCACAAAAAAATATATATCGACGGTCAAGTAATTTAAAACATGCGCTTATTGTTAGATTTTTGCTGAAAAATTGTTAACTCTGCTTTGTTACATCAGTGTTTAAGATTAGGAAAATTTCACTAGTTCTTTGGTCAGCATCACACATAGACAGAACTATCCAACACTATTAAAAGCTAGCATGCATCAATAAAACAAACCCGAATTTCAAGTCTACATAACCCATCAAGTCTACAACGCTCTATGGCTTCCACTTCACGCTCAATCAATGAATCACAGGCTTGAGGGGATAAGCTCTCATTTTCGACCAGTCCAGACTAGAATCAAGATCTGCATCTAACTCCCCTACAATGCTTCTGCGACAATTGAAGATTAAATTGCTTTATAGCAAGTATAAGAAAATCTGTAACCTGTCTAGTGTAATCCCACCATCGCAAAATCATGGGAAACTAATCACTAATGTAAATAAAAGAGCAAATGACAATAATGATTCTCGAACTTTACCCTTAATATCACTTTAGTCCAGGAACTTGTATTTAGAATTCTATAGTCCGCAAAATTTTAACTGTGTATCACAAGTCCATCCCGTCAATCCCATCCACTTTTTTCATCAATTTTAGTCTCATGTTAAGCATGTGAGCCACTTTTGAAAGGTCAAAATGGTAACTCATCCGCTATTTTTTTCTCAAATGTGATATACGTGACTAAAATTGATAAAAAAATATAGATGAAATTGACGAAATTGACTAAAGTGATACGCAGGTGAAAATAAGGTTCATGGACTATATAATTCAAAAAACAAGTTTGTGGACTAAAATGATTCTCGAGGTAAAGTTTGAGGACCATTGCTATAGTTCTTTCTAAATAAAATAAGGTTTTCATACTTACATGTTGTCACCCCTGATTATATACAACCCTAACACAAGTTGCTGAACACCCTCCTGCCAATCAGAATGAGCAAGAAGTTACCCCAGTGCCAATGGGACAACAAAACAAGTATAGTAGTATAGGCTTTGTATATGCTACTTCAAAAACAATATTTAAACCCAAATTAGCAGAGTATCAGATAGTAGAAAAGAAACCCAGAAAGTCATTCAATACTTGAAAATCTGAAATGTTGCTGATTGGGGAAATTGGGATAAGTGAGGATAATTCTGACTGCCATAAGTAAGACTAAGACGGATTCCTAAATCCCAACTTCTTGTCCAATTACTCATTCCATAATAAGAGTAAACAAAGATGCAGTTGGAACTTGGAAGCTTGTAACAGTAAAGATGCAAACCTTTGTAGAGAAAACACGTTCATGAGATTCATCCAGAATGATATTTGTAGCCTGGTCAAAGCCTTTCAAGACTCCCTGGAATTAGAAACAAAAATTGTTGATAAAACTAATTTGGTTAATAAGATGTAAGAGGTGCATTGGAGTGTTAGTGTGTAATATACCACAATATTACGTCCATCATTTGTGATAACAGAAATTGTTTCTGCACATAGAAAATGAATCAAACAGTCAGAGAGTCACAAAGAGAGTCCAAAATTTGAAATGCTAACCACATAATGCCACACTGAGCAATATGAAAACTTTTCCCATTCATGCATAAGACATAAGCAATAATAGCAAAAATTGCAATAATAAATGGATAGTCAAGAATTTCCTTACGATCAACAAGTGACTCAAGACCAGGGCCACTGGACATATCTTCTCTGCAAGATTGGAAAACAACAAAATTTTCTGCAAGAGAGAGAATGAGGGAAAAATTCATGCAAGATTGGTAAATAATAGCAGAAATCCTAAATTAATAACAAAAACAACAATCGTAGAAGTACTAAATTAAACCCTAAATTAGGAACCAAAAAATAAATATGAACTTAAACCCTAAATTTGAAATAAAAAATCAGAAATTAGACAAATTGAAAAGGTTAGAAATACCTGGGTTACAGGAAACTGGGAAAGGTAGATTAGAAAAAGAAGTGAAGATTCGAACAAAAAGAGTGAAGAAAATCAGAAAGAAACTGAGAAAGGTTCGAAGAAGAAGACTGAGAGGGCTGGGTTAATGAGTAAATGCCAGGGGTGGGGTCATTGGGGTTACGCTCATGGGCCTTCGGGGACTAGGGCTGGGTTTGGTGTGGGCTGCCGACTTGTGTGCTTTAGTATATATAGAAAAGGATTTTGTTTTTTTTTTTTTTTTTCTGTCAGTTGTTGAATGACAATTATGAAATTCATCTCCACACAGCACCCATTTTTCATCTAAATTTATGTTTTTATAACACTACTTGTCAATCATGTAGAGTCCTTTTTTAGGGCAAAATGGTCTCTTTTATTTAGATCTCATCATTTTTTCCTCATGCATCATTTTTTTCTCCTTATTTCCCGGTAAATTTGGAGGAAAAATGTATAAATTGACGGAAAGTCCTCAATTGGAAAAATTTGAAAAAGTTAGGTTCTTTAATTTTCTAAATTAAAAGTCTAAGAAACAAATTAATACAAGTGTAATAGTCTGAGAAGTAAAATTGTTATTTACCCCTAGATTTTTTGGCTCATTAAAACATAAAAATCAATTAATTAACAAATGAGAAGCCAACCTCTCTAGGTCCCTTAAATCTTATCGGAGTGCCATGGTTGTTGTCAATTTTTCTGAAATTAGAGGATTAAAACTGAGCAAGTATTGTTGTAATATACTCTTTTATGAAAAAAAAATAAATAAATGTTTATTAATTAAAGGTAGCGATTTCCATGCACTCCTCTCTTTTAATTTTTCTACTTTCATTTACTCAATTATCAAGACATAAAAATAAGAGAAGGAGTGCAAATGTACAAAATTGGAGTGTTAAAATCATCACCCTTAATTAAACATAAGTAAAATGTATATCAAAGGAGTTTCACAACGATGGGCCAATTTTTACAAGAAAGAAAATGAATATTTAATAACCAAAAAAATAAGGGCATTTTTTTTAAAGCCCATTTCAGAAAATGTGCTATTTATCCGACCCACCCGGTATAATGAATTACTATAGCAGCCCACTTTTTGAAAAAACTCAGTGCTACAGTAGCAGCATTACTGTTGCGCTATACTACCTTTGAGAATTGTTACTGTCTAATAGTAACAATTTTTACTTTACAAAAAAAATAAAAAATAAAGCAACTTATACAAAATTTATATTTTTTTTATTTTTTTTGTATACAAACATAAAAAATAGCATAAAACAAAAAAANAAAAAAAAAAAAAAAAAGCTATTTTTTTTTTTTCCATATCGAGAGTATATATTGTTACTATTGAACATTAACAACCACATTTTGAACCAAATTAAAAAACTACCACCTTTTATTAGAGGACAATCATGCATTATTATTGTTACTGTCTGTCGAACAATGACTATCAGGTATTGTTGTTGTTTTTGTCACTATCCGACAGTAACAATCACCTTAGTATTACTATCTGAAAGTGACAATCAGGTATTGTTACTGTTTTACATTAACAATAGCTTAATATTGTTCCTGTTTGAATATTGTTACAAAATCATTAACACTAACAACAATAAAAGATATATCATGTACACAAATTTTGTCATCAGTTGCTTGGACCCATGAACCCATCAAAGAATAAAGAATGTAAAAGCACATAGAGCACCAAGAAAACTATAAGGTTTGTTACACAAAACCCTCCTTTTAATCCTTAAACTTGAACAAAGTTCTGCCAAACACAATAAAGCTAATAAATCTCCAAGGTATGTACAACCAAACAACAGCAAGGTGAAGCGCAAACAGAAGGCAAACACAAGGGGATTATTGATAACACCATAATTATACCTATTTTATGCCCTTATTTCCTATGATTTATGCTATGTTTTCCTGTGAAATTGGTCGTTTGATGTGGTTAGTGAGTGTTTTGTCAGTAATTGATCTTAGGAATAGCTTTGGAGCTAATTGGGTGATTTTGAGGATAAAAGAATCATGAATGGAGTTCTAGCAGCGGCTGCCGAGAAAGAATGCATAGAAAACTACCAACTTCCCGAGGCTGCCAGAAATTCCTTAGAATGAACTGGGTTATGGACCTGGAAAGCTCTGGAAGTCTAGTTTATAGGGAATTTTACGGTTCGTTATTCTGAGTTTTCTAAAGGATGATATTTCACTTTTAGTACCCGAGGGTCAGCTAAGGAATTCTGGGTGAATTTTAATAATTTGCACCACAAGTTGTTAATTTTGTGGGGACAGCTATTGGACATAATGGGCAGTTTCGGGTGGCGAGGGACCGAAGACCGAACCGGATGTTTCCTGTAGCCTTATTTGGAGTTTGAGACCAGACTGAAAATCCAGTAGACCGAAAGCCCAGTAGATCGGCCCACTCAGTAGAATCTGGTCCGGATTGGGCCTTGACCGAGAGTCTCATTAAGCCACTTCAATTCTGGAGTTCTGGACATTTGCTTGTTAACTGAGAAAGGCTGAGAGAGTGAGAATCTGAGAGAAGAGAGAGTGAGTCAATTCCAATGTGAGATCGAAACAGAGAGATTGAGAGTGCGAGAGAGAAAGATAGAGCAAGATAACATACTGGCAGAGCAGTGGCGCAGATCAAGAGAGGTGAGACGTCAGAGACTGAGACTGCGATGACAGAGAGTGTGCAGGCCATGTGGGTCACGTAAGTAGTAGATCGAGTGCGAGAGAGAAAGGGTGAGGTGAGACTGACTGACTGAGAGGGTGGGCTGGTGATGGTGACTCTGGTCTGGGCTATGAGGCGAAAGAGAAAGGGTCGGGTGCGTGCGTGAGTCAGTCAATGAAGTGGGTTTTAATTTTTCAGTTTTTAAAATTTTAAGTTATTGTTTTTTTAGATTGGGGTTTCATTTAGGGTTTGGCTTTTTTTTGTGGTTTCAAATTTAAAATTTTCAATTGGGGTTTCATTAGCTTTTAATTTTTATAACATATATAAGTTTATAGTTTTATTACATGATAAGGGGTTTGGGGTTTGGTTTGAACGTTTTTACTGTATTAGTTTATAACTTTATACTTTATAGAAATGTTTGGGGTTTCAGGTTTTGGGGTATGAGGTAGAAAATAGAAATGTATGTTTATACCTTTATATTTATAGTTTATTTATTTATACATAAGTTATTACTAATACAGTAATACTAGTAGCTATTACTATTGGCAGAGCAGTGGCGCAGATCAAGAGAGGTGAGACGTCAGAGACTGAGATTGCGATGACAGAGAGTGTGCAGGCCATGTGGGTCACGTAAGTCGTAGATCGAGTGCGAGAGAGAAAGGGTGAGGTGAG
>QANT01002527.1:0-26673 GCA_003254885.1 Purshia tridentata
TACCTACAAGTCACACAACCTCCTAAAAATACTTGTTTGACAGTGCAGGTTTAAAATAAGAATCATTTATTTTTTAAATCATCTATTAAAAATATCTTTGTAAAAAATTTATTCAATTAAAAATCATTTAGTTATATAACTGTTAACAAATAAATTAAATAAATTGACAGTTTGTATTTTAAAAATGAGTTTTTGACTAAACCGTCTAATTTATATAGCCGTCCATCTATTATGTTTAACATCCAATTTTCTTAATTTCACAAGTACAGGTACCAACTTTGTTGTTGATTCAGTTGTGGACTAGTGACGATGTCTTTTGAAAATTTTGGTTGCGTAGTTTTATTGTTCAAGGTGATATCATAATCATCTTTTTAATTAGATATCATAATCATCTTCGTCATTAAAAGAACATTTCAACAAAATAAACCTGTAAACATTACTGAGACGAGTTAATGCAGAAGTTGAGAGGTCCGAATAAAGTTAAGCAACAATAAATGATGCTCGGGACCAGTTGGTCACTTACATACTCCCATACACCATCTCATGTAGTGTAGGTTTTAGCTTAATTAGTGAACATGATAAATCATATTTAATAGTCAAAGAAGGCTCACGTGTGCATCAGACATAAGTTAAATAAATTCGACTTCTTTTTTTCGACAAAATAATTTACCAAGAGAATAATATTAAATGCAAATGTGCCAAAACCTCCAAACTAGAGCTAAAATATTCTTAAACCCCCAACTTATATTAAACTCTCCCCAAACCCCCTGTTATAAACTTAAAATCTTCCAAAATCCCCTAGTCAACTATACCAAACTAGTTTTGACCCACTTTTTTTTCAATATTTGAAATATACTCATTATTATCAATTAACAGCTGGTTATTAAAAATTGATATCAGGTCTCTCTCTCCCTTTCTCTCTCTTTTATCTGGTTCCCTTTCCCGAGTGCAGTTCCCAACGCGTGCTCCATCGTCCAGCAACGGTTGCCGACGAGACCAGTTCAGATCTTCTCGTCTCTTCTCCCTCTTCTTCTGCCTGCCCTCCACTTGCCGTTAAACCATGCATCGACGCCAAATCGAGTTTAGGCAGAGTTGAGTTTTCTCGCTGACAATCTGTCGATTCTGGCAAGGATGAGCTACCGGACTGCTAGAGACAGCTTCTTCTCGTCGTCCCTAGTCTGCTAGAGTCATTTTTTCGTCGTCCCAACGCCAACGCACTGCCCATTTTGGTTTTGGTTATTAGTGGAGGAGACGGTGGGGTACTGCAAGAAGTGGCTCGCAGTAAAGGTGTAACTGTAGCGAAGGTGCTGGTAGGATCCCCGGGTTACACTTCGTGTTGGTGATGGTAGGATCAGCTTGTTCTACTGTCTAATTTTTCTCACCTTTTTTTGTTGCTTGGTAACAACTTCCTCATAAGCTCTCTGTTTATATTGTAGGAGTTGCATTTTTGAAGGCTATTACTGCAGGAATGTATAGCCTAGGGTTTGAGTTTTTTTAGTGGAACTATGTAATTGTAGCGAAGGTGTAACTATTTTTTAGCGAAGGTGTAATTATTTTGTTTAGTGAAGTGTAACTTTTGTTTAGCGAAAGTTTAGTTAAGGTGTAATTGTAACTATATTTTTTTTATGGACCTGTAACTGTAATTTTTTTTTTTATGGACATGTAAGTTTTTTTTCATGTTGAAAAATAATGGTGTAATTATTTGTAATTATTTTTTTAGTGTAATTGTATTTTTAAAATTCAATTTCAGTGTAATTGTTTATTTAAGGTTCAATTTCAGTTTCAGTGTAACTGTATATACAATTACACTATATTTCGAAAATACAATTACACTGTGCTTCAGTGCACGCGTTAGCGCGCGCGTCAACGTATGTCAATGCTCGCGTCAGAGGGGTAAACAAGGTATTATAAATTTTAAGGAGTTTTGGAAGAGCCTCTAGATGAGTGGGGGCTTAGGAAAGTTTGTGTGTGATTAGGGGGTTTAAAAAAATTTACATTAATATTAAAGACATTAATTATTATCTTAATTATTTATTTATTATAAAATATATATAAACTAGTCCAGTAAAATTGTCCTATAATTTGCAGAATCAAAGCAGTGTTATACTAATTAATACAAAAACATCTATATATAATTTGTTTTTCAAAAATTATAATTATAATTTTGTCTCTAATCTTTACTATTATAAAGCCAACCGAGAAATTGGTGTTACAGGCTTCACCAAATTATGATTTTCCCAAATAACTCTTGACTAGATTAAAGAGTTGAATTAAACTCTAACCTAATAAAATTAAAGGTACAAATGTAATATTAAGCTGTTAAAAAAAATTAAGAAATAAAACAAAAACACTCTACTACCTGATTTGGTAGAGAGAGTGGAAAGTTATAAATTTTTCAAATTTTTTATAAATAATTAGCTAAAAAATAAATAATACTAAATAATTTAAAAAATTTATAATAAAAAAATTTAGTATTATTAATTTGAACTTGGCTATATGGTAGAAGAATGTCTTGGTCTTTATTTATTTTTTATATAATTTTATTCCCCATGTGGGAATTGGAAATGGAATATTTGCTACCATTTCTTAAAGCAATAATAGATGGGGTGCCAAACAATATTAATTGTTATAACCTACTATCTAATTGTCTGTTGATTTTAAATGTCAATTTAAATTCTATATGCATAGAAGAATCAAATTTGGCAACCCACAACACCGACTCTAATTTCTAATTTGCCAACTCATAGCAAGCAATTATCGCGGCCACCGCCCTTGCAATTTGCAAGGCAGTACTTTAGTGCAGGTGGCTACCCCACAAAATAGACCTCTTCTTGTAGCCGAGCACAAAATATGTGCCCCTCAAAAGCTCATACACGGAGGAATATTGTTGGAAATTTTAAAGCCCAAAAGTTTTCTGCAAAAAATATATAAATAAAATTATAATGGCAAACCCTAGCTTGCTAGTTGCTGTCTCTCTGATTTCCCTCAAATTAAGAGGCATATAGAAGGTGTAGCTCGGCATGCATATATGTTTCTGTAATTAGAGTAGCTTCTAGAACCCAATTGTTGCTATGTATGCTTCTGCTACAACCCAAGCATTTAGCCTTTATATGAAACTTACCACATCCTATGGTACAAAAACCAGCCAAACCCTCCTTCCATGATCCATCTTATTTTCCTTTTTTCTATAGGGTAGCTCTACCAATGCTCATTAGCTCTTGTGGCACTAATTTCTCTCCAAAAGAATAATAATTAAGGATTAATGGATAAAATTCTTGGTTATGTTGTCAGAGTGTAAATATGAATGAATCACATGTTAAATAACTTAAACTATTTCACAGGAGAAAATTAGTTTTCTAAGAGACAAAGCATGTGTATGGCTTTTATTATAACACTTAACCTCTTTGATGAGTGTCTTTAATTAATTAGTTTGTGAACCACAAAGCCTTGGATCCCGTACAAGCAAACACAAGGTTTGAAAGTTGAAACAGTACGTACATATATGTATATTCATTCTCATTCCTGATCCACAGGGTTAGCCTCAATGAAAACCTTAAAAAAGCATAGGGAGCTCATTTTCAATGCATGGTTTGTCAACATCACGCATTATTGGATTGGTTCAACTAAATAAACCTTCCACATTAATGACACTCTTGGAATTTCTGGTCCTAAATCTATAAAAGCACAGGAGGAGCTGGAAGGGTCTCAATTGCAGCAATAAATGAATTTGGACCACCTGCTTTCGATTATGGTCTCATCTCATGTATTTTGTGTGGTGTTTAGCTTTTGTGTTTGAAGAAATGCACGTGTGTGACTCTCTCTGGGTGTGTGAGAGAGAGAGAGATAGAGAGATAAATGGGCAAGTCAAAGGTTCAGAACTAACTAGGATGATATTGCAAATGTGAAGCATTAGAGCAAATATCAGAGTAAAGATATATGGTGTGCTATACATGCATAATTTATGATCATGTTGTGATTGATGATAAGCCAAAAATTAATTTTGCAACTTTAATGTCTCACAACTCCATATACTTTCACATACTTTCACATTTGTGGAAGGCTTTAACATTCAAGTTTGATCCCCTCCCTGTAGCCTATATAATTAAAAAAACAAAATAAAAACTTAGTTGCTTGAGTAACAAATATGGACCCTAAAAAGGCTTTAGAGGCCAACTCATAACAGAATTTAAATGGGCTCGTGACATATTCATGGGCTGAAACTTTCTAAACTGGGCCCAAAATTTAACCAGCTTAGATTCATCTTCACCTTCTCTTCTCTCTGTGTCTAAAACCCTCAAAAGTAACATACACAAAACCCTAACGATATTAACGAAATCATCGAGCAGAAGCAGGCAGCTAGGGTTTTAGGTGAATAATGGGGAAGAAGCAGAAGCAGAAGATAATTCTACCTCCGCAGCTCCCACCAGAGGTCTCAGATGACGACATTGAAGTTTCGGACGAGGACAAGGACTTCGTCAAGGAGAACCGAGACTACGCTGGCTTCCTCTCCAATTTAGACACCGGTTCCATAACCAAGTTTGTTCCTTTTCTCTTATTTAATGTTTTTAAACCTTATTTTGCTCAAATTATTATTTTTATTTGAATTAGAATTTTATATGCACGCTTAGTTATTGTTATTTATAGCAACAGAGGAAGTTTTTTCTGTTTATAATTTAATTGGGTTAGTGCTAATTTTTCTTTCGTTACTAAAGTATACGAATTGTTGAATGACTGTGACAACATTTTGGTATGCAACTTTGAAATGCGGATATTTTGCAACATTTTGAAATGCAACTTCGGAATGGCGTCATATTTTGCAGTTGAAAAGTAATATTTTGAAGTATTTTTCTGAGTTGCACATTGTGTAATCTTTTTATTTTTGGCAGTTATGTGGTTAGACAATCTGTTGATTCTTTTACTTGATTTAAAATGTTGTTTTTGTCTTAATACATCTGATTTGAAATTATGTTTATACAAAGGCATGTCACTCGCGTTGCTGATGTGAAGGAGGATGCTTTGGAAGCTTTCTATGAAAAGCGCTTAAGAAGGAAATCCTTACTAAAAGAAAAAGAGGATAGCAAGCTTCAAGTTGATCGTGTAGATGCTCTCCCTATCAAAACCTTAGATGGAGAACTCCACTATCGAACAGGTTCCTTATTTTTATTTTCCTTTTATAGTTTGGGGAATGGGGGTAGGTGGGAGTTGTCTTTGTAAGGTGTTTGAATGTACACTGAGTGTGGATGGTTCAATTCTTTCCATGGCACAGCAACAAAGACACCAAAAGCATCTGAAAATGATCCGACTGATACGGAAACCGGTCAGGATGATGCTGAAGATAAAGGCATAGTTAAGCTGACAAAGGCTGAAAGGAGGGCAAAGCTTAAGAAAAGTAGGAAAGAGGCAAAAAAACAAGGAAAGGAATCGGCTAAACCTGAAACCAAAGATAACCCACAAGCAGCCGTGCTGGTATGATCTGATTGGACTAGCTATTCTTCTATTTTGTTTTTGATTTTTTAAAGGATATACTATTGGTATCTACTGTCTTGATAATCAATTATTAAATGGAATAATCTGAAAGAGTCAAATTTATCTTTCCAAAGAACAAGGGGAATAAATCCTTAAAAATGGTGAAGCTCAGCATATGTATGTTACAATCTGTGACAATTGTCCAGGAAAATCATGTTTGGTGAAAAAGTAGTAATGGTTTTAAGCCATACATTGTCTCACTACAGTTGGTTTGCATTTTTCAGTGATTGTAATAATACATAGACTAGTATTACAGTTGGTCTGATCATTTTTATATACAAGTTCCATTTGATATTATTATATAGAGTAAATAACATATTTCCCTCAACTTCTTTTCTCCGTGTCATATTAATATAATCTTTGCTCTTTCTTTAGGCTGAGGTTAAAGAAGATCTTACAGTTGAAGAAGCATTTGAAAGTAAGAAGAATAAACTTGCAGAGCTGGGAATTGCGCTGCTTGCTGATCCAGAGTCCAATATTAAATCTCTAAAGGAGATGCTACAAATCTGTAAAGATAATGATCATGCAATCATCAAACTTGGACTCCTATCTTTGTTGGCTGTTTTTAAAGACATCATTCCTGGGTAGGACCATCGTTTGAGTTCCATAATGTACATTTATTTCTATGATTTCAACAACTTTTCTTTTATACGAAATTTATTGTGATTGACGCCTTAGGACCTGAAACTTGTGCCCACCTCCCACCCATGTCTGACACTCCTTTGGATCCTTGGAGAAAGGAAAAAAAAAGCACTCTCATTTAATTGGTGATTTATTGATTTCCCTTGAGAAACTTATACATGATTAGTATTGTAATTTATCATGTTGATTTCTATTTTACGTTTTTCATGAGAAAAATTTACACTAAACACATATAAATATGCGCTAAATATTATAAATTAAAATTAGGAATTGGTACTATATGTCTAAATTTTTGAGTGTTGATGTGTTGTACACCCTGTGTCTGTGTTGACACACAAAACTCATGCCCTTGTCCACAAACCATTGTCTGAGTTTTACTCATGATCAACATTCTTTCGCTATCTGCGTTCTGGTTTTAGATTTTGACTCTTTTCGATGTGGACTGCAGATACCGAATTAGGCTTCCTACTGAGAAGGAGCTGGAAATGAAGGTTTCAAAGGATGTTAAGAAAATGCGGTTTTATGAATCAACACTTCTGTCAGTGTACAAGGTTTACAATCTTTTTTCATGCCTAGTATTTGACAATTGGAGTCTCAATGCAAATAACTGAATAAGTATTTGATGCTTGCTATGGCTTTTGTGATTTCTTGTGGATTGGCTGAACCTTGAACAAAATATATCATGTAATTGAATTTTTTCTTAAGATAATGCAACTATATTGTATACTGCAAGTGTACAAGTTCAATACTCTCTGTGATGTTGTTAGTGAATCATATCATCTAATCTATATTTGCAGCTCACTTCTGACTCTTTTATTTTCAGTGCTTCTAAAATGGTAATATTGCAATTACCTGTACTCTTATCCTGATGAATCGTGCTATATTTTTCTTTGATGCACTGTCTCAGGCATACCTGCAGAAGTTGGCAGCATTAGAAAAAGAGTCCTCATTTCAGCATGTGGTGTTTCGCTGTATCTGTAATTTGCTTGATGCAGTACCCCACTTCAACTTCCGCGAGAGCTTGTTAGTTGCTGTTGTCAGAAACATAAGCTCCCCAGATGACGTCGTAAGGTTTTGCTATATCTATTACTTTTCTATCCTTAATTTTATCTCTTATTTTTGCTAAAGAATCTTACAAGGTACCTTTGAAGGCCTTAGACTGACACGAGAATTCAGAGGATAAATGCATTTTCAAGTTGTAGTACCAGTGTACCACAATTGAACTACAAAAAATGAGCCTTTATCTAGCACGTAGTAGACTTTATAGGACCTTTTTGGGACTGAATATAGGATTAAGAGAAGGATTTAAGTGACAATATAGTTCTTTGTTAAGATTCTCAGTTCAAAATTTTGTCTGACGAAAGGAAAAGATGTATAAACTTGGATAGGGATTAATGATGTTTTTGACATGTCCTCGTGTTTTGGATGAGGTTGACTTGTCACCCATGCCTGTGTTGATACTTGTCACTTATTTTTTTGTGGACACATGTCACTTGTGTTTGTGTTGGTACATGTCATGTCATGTTTGACACATGCACTGATTCTTATTTCCACAAACATAGCCAATTTGTTTTTCTTATATTTTTATATCCATCTAATATATGGACTACGTGTTATCAGGAAACTATGTTGTTCTACCATAAGGTCACTTTTTACAAATGAGGGAAAGCACAATGGTGAAGCTACTGTGGAGGCTGTTCGATTAATTGCAGATCACGTGAAAGCTCGTAATTGCCAATTGCACCCTGATTCCATTGAGGCATGAGATTACTTTTTTACTTGTTATTTATGTTTCTGCTTTAGCCAATCTTTTGGTCCTTTTGGCTTACCATATACTGAGAGAAAATAAGACCAGCTCTCTACATTTCTCTCAAAAAAAAATTGCTGTTTGAATATTGTAATTTCTTAGGGATAGAGGAACCCTTGAACTAGCCATAAAGATGTTTCAAACTTAGTGATTAGGTGGATTTAAGATATAGATGCTACTTTCTTGCTTCTGGCTATGGTCTATTCTTGGACTCAATAACCAGCCAACTAGATAGCAGATTTCTTCAATTTACCCATTTCACTTTACAGAAGTATAGAAGATATATAACCTTTCTCAGATAATTTTGCTGCAATACATGAATGCATAACGCATATCATGCTTGTCTGTTGAAAGTAAAATTGATGTTTTAACCTGTATCAAACACAGGTCCACATACACAAATTTTTGTTGCTTCTTTCTGCCCAGTAATCTACAAATAATGGGAGGATGGATTTAGTTTTGGAACCAAATTGTCTAATAAAAGTCACCTATGGTTTTTGATATTTTACCTCCATGCTTATTGTATTCAATACTTCCGCAGGTTTTCTTGTCTCTGTCATTCTATGAGGATCTTGGGAGGGCTACAAAAGATGATGAGAAAAATAAAGCCAAAAACAAGAAGCACAAAAAAAGAAAGAATTATGAGGAGTCACGCCAATTGAAAGAAAATGACAAAAAAAGGAGTAGGCAAGAATTATTGACAAAGACAAGAGAGGAGGTGCTTTCTTTGCTTGCAAAATTCATGGACTTCTTGATCTTTCTTGTTTCAGTATTTTATCCCTCAACATGGTAAAGTTTGTATTGCTATAAACAGGTTGCCGCTGATTACAAGGCTGTTGCTTTTACTCCAGATGTTATGGAGCGGAGAAAAATGCAGTCAGAGACACTTTCGGCTGTATTCGAAACATATTTTCGCATATTGAAGCAAGCAATGCAGTCATCAGCTGCCAGGTTAGTCAGCACATCATGATTCTAGTAACTTTGGAACTGTCACATCCTATGAGTTTGTTTTACCTTAGTTTATATAGATAACCAATCCATTGAGTCTGTCATAGATATGGCGTGAGTGGAAGGGACTATAATTTATATTTGTTCTTTGGGGTAGTCTATAAATTTGTAGTTCCTGTATATTCCTGCTTTCAATTTAATTGATCAATTGCTTGTTTTTTTTTTTTCAACTCAGATCTGAAGCGAATGGTAGTTTATCTACTGGTGCATCTGAGTCTCACCCTTTACTTGCTTCCTGCCTGAAAGGATTAGGAAAATTCTCGCATCTAATTGACTTAGATTTCATGAGCGATCTTATAACCTGTCTGAAAAAGCTTGCTTCTGGTGGTGGTGATTCTGGAAATACTTCAGAGAAATGTTCAAAATTTTTGACTGTATCTGAGCGCCTCCATTGCTGCATTGTTGCATTTAAAGTAATGAAGAGCAATCTTGATGCCTTGAATGTTGATCTACAGGACTTCTTCGTCCAGCTTTACAATATTATTCTTGAATATAGACCTGGAAGGTTTGTAGTGAACTTTCTAATCCAAAATTTGCTATGGTAACATAAACAAAATTCTCTAACTGGTGCAAAGAAATGTTCTAAAGTTCCATGGTGTAGCCTTCCTCCCCACCGTTCTTCTCTTTTTTGGGTTGGGTGTTTTTTGGGGGGGTGTGGGGTGTGGGGTTAAGGGGGATGTTGTTTTCAAGTTTCAACCCATAAATTGCTTGATTGATTGTCTCTGGAAAAACTTTTTGCTCTAGCTTAGGGATTTGTTTTATGCTTATTTGACTTGGTATCTAATCGCTATCTTTGAGCATTTTCGACGAAGTAAATAAACATCCTCAAACTCCTACACCCATATGTTATGATAAGTTTATTTTCTGTGTATATGTTGATTTTTCCTGATGCTCTAGGCACATAATGTAAGTCCAAGCTTTGTAAGTGGGTTCAACATACACTTCTCCTCCCCTCCTCCTTCCCCTCCTCTCTCACACTCACTCTCCCCATATTCTCGTCATATTTGCTGGGTTTCTGTGTAGCTTGTCATTCTAGTTACTTCCCAAAACTTTTTACATACCGGTTTAATACTAGTTATTAATAATTTAAAGTATTAGAAGTTTTTTGCATGATAATGCTTGAAGTAGTCATTGTTTCTTGTGTTGTTATTGCGAGGTAGGTTTATCTTACTATCATAAACTTACATTTTGTTTTATTTGTGTTCACGGAACAGAGATAAGGGTGAAGTTTTAGCTGAAGCTCTGAAGATAATGCTGTGTGAAGATAGACAGCATGACATGCAGAAGGCTGCTGCATTTGTAAAACGTTTGGCAACATTCTCATTATGTTTTGGATCTGCAGAGTCCATGGCTGGTATGTTATTGTTCTGCAATGAAGCTATCAATACCTTGTTATGGATTTCTTACGCCTGTTTCCTATCTGAATCTTTTGTAGCCTTGGTTACTTTGAAGCATCTTCTTCTGAAGAATGTCAAGTGCCGAAATCTGTTAGAAAATGATGCTGGAGGTGGCTCTGTGTCCGGTTCTGTTGCAGTAAGCTTTCATTGCTACTCTTGTGCAAAAATATAACTATTTTCTTATTAATCAACCATGCATTGCGGTAATACTTGATATTTAGTGAATTGGAGCCCCCTGCCAGCTTATATTCCTGAAAACAAGTTTCTTAAAATATCCAAGTTCTTTTCATTTGGTTTAGCTGCTTAAGGAGTATGCGGAATTCCTTTAATGATTCACCATATCTTCTATTGTTCTTAACATTTGTTTATTTATTTGTTTTATGTTTTATGTGATTTTGGTTTAGTATATATTGCATCATTAAGCTCTTACCCACATTATAGTGATGAATCTAACATCCTCCCTCTGATGCACAGAAATATCAACCATATGCTTCAGACCCCAATTTAAGTGGTGCTCTTGCTTCGGTACTTTGGGAACTCAACCTTCTATCCAAGCACTATCATCCAGCTGTCTCAAATATGTCTTCAAGTATATCAAGCATGAACACAGCTCATAATAACCAGGTTTATCTATCCGCCATCTCTCCTCAACAAGCTTTCATGGACTTTTCCTTGGAGAGGCCAGAGTCTTTCAAGCCACAGAGTGACATGAAAAAATCAAATAACAAGAGGAAAAGAGGAAGTGGGTCAACTACTGTATCAGCTGGGATAGAGCCTTGTCCAGACACAAGTTCAGTTGATGAAGATGATGTGAGAAAGAAACTTTCTGCTCATTTCATGCTTCTTCGTGACATTAAGGAGAATCAGAGATTGAGGGCTCAGCTAGAAAGTACTACATCATCCATTCAGCTATACCAAGAGTTTGAGCAGCAAAAGAGAAAGGCTAAAAAGCCCAAAACCAAGAAAAAATCTTTGTCGACTGTCAAGTGATATTTTTGGTCGTACCGAAATATCGCGAATTTATCTTTTACAGCTGATAACAATAATTGTTTTGAACGATAAATTTTTGAAAGCCTTACCCTTGTATTAATGGATTTTATTAAGGATCTTACTATATGAGGAATTGAGTCGAGAAGATTTTCCTTGCCCAAGAGCAAAAGAAATGTCATGGCTCATGCATTTTAACTAAGATTTTTTATTTTCAAAATTACAAATTCAACACTAACCATTATGATGCTTATCAACCAATATATATAAGTTATAACCATGAATATGCCTAAACAACTTTAAGAAATATCTAAAAGAGTGCTTATTGAATTTATAAAATAAATGGGTAATTTAATTAAATAGTCCTTTTTAAATTTTAATACCCTTTAAATTTTTTTAACCCCCTCTTCTAAAATTTTACATTTTTAACTTTTTGTGTGAAATGTCCATAACACCCTTCATATAAAACTTAACTTTTTATTGGTTAAGGATGTATACAAACCAAAACAACATTTTTTTATGTCCCAACTATTTTTTTGGTACAATGGCGGCCTAAACCAAAATACGGATTTAAAATTAAACAAAAAATTTGGAAACCTAATTTATGTGCCATCAATTTATTAATTTGATATCATATTTTTTAGTATTTTAATTTTGTATAAAATGTAATTTATGAAAACTATGTAAATTGGAAAAATATTAGGACAAATAGTATTTTAACTAGCTAGGAAAGCACAAGCAAATGAATAGTGGGGATTTCAGTTACATTTGGAGTTCACATATATGACATAAGTGGGGTCTAAAGTCTCACCCATATCTCTTCATGGGGCCAGCGCATAGCCACAAATATATGGGTGATGCTAATTAACTTCAGCCCATGCCAACTCTTCAGCTAGTAAACTCAGGATGTGCCACGTGGCAAAACACAATTAGCTGGTTATATATCTACAATATATCCTCACACATTCCAAGTTCCCATGCCCAAAGAAAGTAATAGATTGAAAGTGTACTAAGAAGCAAGAGGCTTTGAAGAGAGCATTAGCTAGCTCTTGCAATCAAGCTATGGAGACAGGTGTTGCATGCTATGCCAGGGGAGCTTTCCCTCGTAATGTTTCATCTCAGCATTCCACCTCTTTAGTGTCTCCAGCATCCATCTCTCCATCTTTCAATTCTAAGGTACTAACACTTTTGGAGCTTTGAACATTATTTTGGTACATACATAATACCACATACTCTTTATCAAGTTATTGCAAATTGCTGCTTAAGAATACCAATATATAATGGACTTGTTGTTTTGACATGTGTAATGGATGAATTATTCATGACAGGTTTTGAGAAAAAGCTCTCTATTTGGGGAATCGTTAAGTGTGGTGCCAAAGTCATCCCTTCGAGTTTTGAAGGCAAAGAACAGTTCCATTGTACCCAGATGTGAAATTGGGGATAGTCTGGTAAGATAAAAATATGCATTTGTTATTTCATAAAACTGGCTTGAGAAACAGAGTTGAAGAACCAGAGTATATAGGCTTTATGGAGCTTAAATTTGGATGGAAGTTATTTGAATTAATGTGCGATTGTAGGAAGAATTCCTAACAAAGGCAACCCCAGATAAGGGATTGATCAGTTTGTTGATATCAATGGGAGAAGCAATAAGGACCATTGGGTTCAAAGTGAGGACAGCTTCATGTGGAGGAACAGCATGTGTCAATTCCTTTGGAGATGAGCAGCTGGCTGTGGATATGCTTGCTGATAAGCTTCTCTTTGAGGTCAGACTTAATCTATATACTATGATGAACTAATTCACCTCTTGTTTAATTTGAGGAGGGGCTTATTCACATTTCAAGTCAATAGACCATATTTTTGTGCTGCTACTGGCTTCTATAAAACCCATAAACCCAAAATAATGGTAGGTTTGTGTGCCAGTGTGTGTGTGAAATGTTTCCTGACATTGATGACTTATGAGAAAGTTTGAAATTTGCAGAAATGTAGCTTTTTATGCGATTAATGCTAAATGAATCGTATTTTTGTACTTGATTAGCTACCGCATTATGCAGCAAGCAATAATGTGTCTATAACAATCGGTCATAATTGGTGTAACAAGTAACTCTCACATGCCACATAGTGTGGTCTATTTATGCATGTTACAATCAGAAGTCACTTCTCCCATATTGATTTCCATCTTTCAACATCTAGGCTTTAACTTACTCGCACGTCTGCAAGTATGCTTGTTCTGAAGAAGTTCCTGAGCTCCAAGACATGGGAGGCCCAGTTGAAGGTCTGCTATTATATGGAAATTTATACATCCATTTCAGTACTCAATATTAGAACATTGTACCTTTCAAAAGGGATGACTGAAAAGGTTACTTACATGTTAGTCATAACATGAACAGGTGGATTCAGTGTTGCTTTTGATCCACTTGATGGCTCCAGCATCGTCGACACAAATTTCACAGTAGGGACTATTTTTGGGGTGTGGCCAGGAGATAAGTTAACCGGGATAACAGGAAGAGATCAAGTTGCTGCAGCCATGGGGATTTACGGGCCTCGAACCACGTATGTTCTTGCTGTTAAAGGCTTCCCTGGCACGCATGAGTTCCTTCTTCTTGATGAAGGTTTGGTTTCAATGACGAATTAAATTCCACATTATAAAGTTGTTATCCAGAAATGATTAATTGGTCAGACCACTTTTATGATAACTTTTAATTGAGAAATTGTAATGCATGGGTTCACTTTTATGATTAATTGGTCAGGCCACTCTGTTGACAATCTTTTCTATATGCATTGGTAAGGAAAATGGCAACATGTCAAGGAGACAACAGAAATTGGTGAAGGAAAGCTATTCTCTCCTGGAAATTTGAGAGCCACATTTGACAACCCTGACTACAACAAGGTCAACTATGATTTCCTAAATTTCATTTTACTGATCTTTTGGAAAACTACTACTACTACTACTAGTACTATAAATACTAATGGGGATATATATTTCTTGAATTGTCATATTTTACAGCTGATTGACTACTATTTGAAAGAGAAGTACACATTGAGATACACTGGAGGAATGGTTCCAGATGTTAACCAGGTATTTTTTGCGTAGCCTAACACCATTCAAATTGTCTGAGTTTAGTAGCAAACTTAATAATTTGATCCTTAAAATTATGTCTGATTTTCAGATTATTGTAAAAGAGAGGGGTATCTTCACTAATGTGATATCCCCAACTACAAAGGCAAAGCTAAGACTGTTGTTTGAGGTAGCTCCATTGGGGTTATTGGTTGAGAATGCTGGAGGGTACAGTAGTGATGGTCACCAGTCTGTGCTGGACAAGGTGATTGTCAATCTTGATGATCGAACTCAAGTTGCTTATGGATCGAAGAATGAGATTGTCCGCTTTGAAGAAACTCTATACGGATCCTCCAGGCTCAAGGGAGCTGTGCCTGTTGGAGCTGCTGCTTAGTCTCACAACATCTTCAATCTTTTCTCTGTTCTTTATTTTTGGGAGAAAAGTTTAAGCTATATGTTTCCAATTAGTGTTTTGAAATTAGAGACACAAGGTTGAATTTGTATATTAAGGGGTATCAATCAATGTAAAAATTGTTGAAATCATTGATTGAAGATTCAGCTACCAGAGAGTTATGTATGGATATTAGTGCACATGAAAAGTAAGTATATAATGATGCAAGGTTTTGTGAGTGTTTATGTGCCAAGAATAATTCAATAATTCCAATTTGTTTTTTCTTGACACACCTACATTTAGGTTGAGAAAGGGTTTACAGATAAAAGAGTGACTATATATCTATATATTGCATATTATGTATTGAGCACTCTGTTAATGTAGCTATATAGTAATGTTTTCATATATTGTGCACTTGGTACAAAACAAACGTCTCTACGATACACACAGCGTCTGCATAAATCGTGTACTAACGAAAGAAGACCCGAAAACCTTGGAAATTTTGCAGTTAAGCTCGCCAAGAAGAAGAGTACTGTTTATGCAGAGTAACAGGACAGTGGATTTGGAATGTTGAAGCAAATGCAGGACACATTGTTGTCTAGTAGAGAACAAGATGTCACTGCAGGTACTTTGGTTTTGGGCCTCTGGCCACTATTGTACCAAACCCATTACGTGTATGTAGGCTGCCATGCAGCCCATGTAATTAACATTCAAGCACAAATGAACACATTACACAGAGAGAGAGAGAGAGAGAGAGAGAGAGAGAGAGAGAGAGAGAGAGAGACGGTGGTTTCCTTATACATGTGTACATTAATAGACTATATATATGTACAACACCAAGTCCCTTAGTAGTCAGTAGCAGCATGTGTTGGAACATATATAGCGGGCAATGCCAAATCCAGTTGCTAGCTATTTAAAGAAAAACTGTCAACATTATTAGCAAAAATAATTAATCAGTTGTTTTTTATAATTCAGAAGTCTTAGCCTTTTATGATTAATGTAGTCTAGTTTGTAGGTAGATGCCATCCATACACATATAAATTAACCTATATATTACTAAGATATATAAAGGTGAGCAACTGCATGTGATGATATATGGAGTACTCAAAACTCCTTTCCAAAATTGTTGTGTTCAGTAGAACTCATGTTCTATATGCAATTAATGAAGCTAGATTAATATTCGATCTGAATTAATAAATCCGCAGCAAAAATACTTGGCTTCTCAAAAACCAAATACTATGCATGTGCTTCTCATTACTACTCCACCACCAGAGATGACTATGGCTTCTCCAAAGCCATGTGCACCACCAACAATACATATGTATGCACAAAATAATTAATTACAAGACCAAATATGCAGTTTCAAATATTCTATATTTAAATTATGCCGGCTCATCATAAGGTGTGAACTCGGCCGGCATTTATTTTCATACCTGCACTGCAGCCTCAATTAATACACAATACTATATCTGGTTGACAATGGACCGGAATTATATATACGTGAATTATACAACACAAATTAAAGAAGATATGAACGCGTTGGACTACGAATTAATGAGTCAAAACTTCAAATGATGAACTCCCCCCTTAAATCCAATGGTAGGTTTGCCAACTTTCGTGGAAGTTATGATCAATCATAATTAAATTCAGTAGTATGACTTGAACATCAAGTTTTTCATTTTAATTTAGTTCATCTATTTCTTGTCTATATTTTATTTTTTAAACTAACTATTTTATTGTTACAAGTGTGAAATAATTATATATATCTATATATAGAGGTCCCTTATGTTGAGATATAAGGATCATCATTGTAAAAAATTAGACAAATCGAATATTGTTCCTAGTCATTTGATTAAAGAGTCTTCATTTCAAGTATTTACCGAATCATTACTATGTTCATCTATTTATGCAATCACAATTAGATGTCTTAATTGTTTCTGATTTATCTAATTTTTTACAATGATGATCTTTGTATAAAGACTTAGAAAATAAACAGTTTCGATCATGCAACTTACAAAGCGGATTGGAATTCAAAATCTATACTTCATTATATTTAAGATGAAGTATAACTCAATGGAAATGGTATCTATATATATATATATATATATATAAGAAGATTAAAGTGTAAATAGCCTCATCGTTGTATATGTATGGTTTGTATGGGGAGGGTGGGCTTTTTTTTATATTTTAATTATTTGATTTTGTGATTATATATGGCTCTTAATGAGTGTGACCATATGATGTTATAAAAGACACGTGACACTTTATAATCAAAATATATAAACGAGAAGATGATCCAAATCCTTGACTAATTAATCATAAGATGAGGAGTAATATCACAAAAGACCACAAAGGCATCACCTCCATTCTTCTTTTATATATTATACATATGATTTGTCTTCAACACCACTTTGATTGGGTGCCTTATCTTGTAGCCGCAAAGGCAATTGTTAATCACACTTATTTTTCCTAGGATTCTTATAGGATAAGTAGTTAAAGTTTTTTTTATTGACTACTAATAACATATTAATTTGATTTTTAATGATATTGTATATAATTAGTTCCAAAGTGTTTTGGGTGGTTAGGATTAAAATTTGCTTATGCTGATCTGCAGACAGCATGGAAGCTAAAGGTTAGGAGGATTCTCTCACTAACTATTGTCAAAAATCTCTTTCTTAGCCACCAACATGCATGTCATTATAAGTATGCTTTAATTTGTAGGTATTTCGATTGGCTTTAATTAATTCTAATGTCACCTTTAAATTGTGCATATTCATACGTACATATATACTATTCATCCAAATTAATTTACCATATATACTATTCATATATAAATATATGGGACTAAAAACTTTATTGGAGAGTAGAAACATGTCTACAAATTAAGTTATTCAAATTTAGCACAGTGATTAATCATCCCATATCTAATTATAGAAACGATGGATGAGTAGTTTGATTACTTGCAAGACACCATGAATCTTGGATGTTTTTGAATCATGCATATATAATTATAGATGATCAACAAATATGATCAGATAAATGTGTAGAAATAGTATTACTCATAATATATATGCAGTTCAGCAAGCCGCCCCATATGTATATAAGCAGGCATGTGTAGGTATGTGCAGCAGTTGCAGTTGGGCAATCAGTTGGTAGCTGCTTATCTAGTGAAAATAACAAAATTTGCTGATGGAAGTCATGACTCATAGCTAATATTGGTCGTAGAAGATCTCATGCAATATTATAGTGAATATTAATAATGTAGTGGCTAGTAGTCCTGTGAACTGTGAACGTTGGCTACTATAGGCATGTGAGTCGTATCAGAAATAGGAGCTTTCGGAATTGACATTTCTTGGCTTTAATTTGTTCTACTACGTACAGGATCTGCCTTTTTCTCGGTTCTTGGTTAATCATTTTCCATAAACAATTCAAAACATTAAGGCAGAAATACCTTGCCCAATTGGCTTACATACATATTCCCTGTGAAAATAATTACATGCACATCAGACACAGAGAGAGAGAGAGAGAGGTTCAAATGTTCAAATGTTCAAATGTTGAATGATTAATGATTATGCAGAAGAAAGAACGTGCAGTGCAAGTAGTAGTCGCTGGAAAGCCAAATGTGCATGCCATGTGCCTAGCTGCATAAATTAATTCAAAGGCATGCAGTTTCGAACTTTCATATATATATGCTGCTACTGAATAATGTACACTAGTACACGTTACAACTTACATATATAGTCATGAGTCGGTCCAAGTACTCCAACATTATTCTTGGAATTAATTCCAAAGCCATAATTATGAATTCAAGAATACAAAGTGCTTTCAAACTGGCACGCGTAGTATCCTACCCTTCATCTATCATATATAACATGATTCTTGGAATTGCTACCTAAAGATATATTATATATAGTCTGCATATGACATGATGACCCTTTGGAAATTATATGTAAACTAGTACTCGATCGCTATCTTCCATCTTCATTTAAATAAATATATACTGCTCATGAAAGAATATAATTGAAGAAAATATATGCACATTAACTGTCACAAAATTCCTAGCTAGCCAATCATGAAGTCCATCCAGCAATGTTATATACATGTAATTAATTCCTGCGTACGTACGTAGCTGGCAACGCAATAAGTCAATTGACATAATGATATATATTATAGCCTGGCATAAAATGGGCACTATATATAGTATATATGCTTTTAAAAATACTAAGCTGTAAAGCCGGCCTTCCACCTCCCCCTTATTTATTCTCTTTTATAAATATATGGCAGCTGCTAGCCTGCTACATACGTACGGGTTTCTTATTGTTGGAATATTAGTTACCAATTTAATTAGCATATACAATAAGCTTAATATATGATCGTCATGCATTAGATTAATCCGAGTGAGTTCATTCTAAATAACCCAAATATAAATTAGCCAAAATGATGATATCAAAAACAAAAGTACTGTGTACTCTTATTATATATACATAGTTATCCTTCCTCATGCAAATTCAGCTATGCAAGAATTGCTTGCTTTCCCTAATTATCTGAATGATTAATTCATCAACTACGAAAAGGTCGAATTATTAAGCGCATAACCCAATTGGTAAATATCGTAACATAACACATTCAGTCAATAATTAAGTATAATATATATGATAAGAAGACATTTATATACATAGTAATATAATATTGAAGATTAATCTCTGTGGAAACTTTTTAAAGTGATATGGATTTGCAGATCAGAATAGATACATACATTATATAATTAGCTGAAAATTGTAAATGATATTATTCTCTTATCTTTTATATCGTCTACTGAAACTTTCCTCTAGTGTAATTATCTCTAAAGATTATAGATGTGTGTGTACAGTAAAAAGAGCATCAATTCTCAAGGATATACATTTGAGGTTGTCTTAATTTAGTAAAGTAGAGAGTGAGTTATTATGTACCAAAAGAAGTAGATAGTGGGTTGGTCACACAATTCGGCGAAAGATTCATATATATCGTAATTAATAATAAAAAAGCTTAAATAAAATTAATTAAGGAAGGTTACTAAGTCTGAATGGTGTCAAAAATACGTCCTGGTGACGCATCCAGTGCAGTGCAGGCAGCAGTACGTCCATCCATTGCAGTGCAGTGCCACCTCATCTTTTCATTGTCCATTTCTGCTTGTTTTCTTTCATTCGCCGCATCCATGCATGCATCGTTTATGGGGGTCCACATTCCACATTTTACTGCGTCACTCACTCAGTACACCACAATCAATCAAAATTTATTTTCTTAATTCAACTCTATTTCTTCAAAGTTCACAAGCAAATATATATACACGTAATGAATAATAATCATTTCTTAATTGTTGGATGTTTAACATGTCATGTAATAAGGCTGTGAAGAAGAATCAAGGATGATTCTCTTGTGCGGAACAAGAGTTGTTGAAAAAATACAAACTAAAAGGTGCAAGGAGGGGACTCACTAGTCTGTGCAAGGGGAGTCTACTAATTGGTATAAGAAATTTTGTTTTGTAACTTCTTTCCACAAAAGAAAAGAATCTTAATAATTAAATAGAGACATATTATGTATCAAAAGTACATATTCAATCATGATTCTAGTTAGTCAATGTAATTCACAATTTGACAATATATATATAAGGAATATTTTCTAAATTAATTACTTAACTCTAAATTAAATGTGTGGTCTAGATTTAGTACTCAACAACCAATAAATTTTCTTGTAGGGTCTTTAATTAAGCAGTGTATCCTCCCACTCCCACCACTTATTTTCCATGATTAATTGCTTGAATAACTGAGACCAGCTTTAGGCTAATCATATGTCATTAGACTCATTACTTATATAGTCAGAATCAGAGTTGTATATATCATACATATTTGGGGGCAATGGCCGGGCGTCCCCAAAATAAGCTCGTCCACCTTACAAAGTAATGTAAAATATGTTTGGTAAGTGTCCCTACCAAAATGATTTCATTAATGCAGATTAATTAACTCAGTTAATCCCTGCTTTATGTATTAATATAGGACTACCGTACATAACAAGTGCATGCACAACAGTACAACTCAGTTTTTCAGAAAAGTAGTGATCCTGTTTAGCTTTGTTAAGTTAAGAATAAGAGACAGAAAAATAGATATATATAAACAGAGAAAGTTAATGGAAAGGGTTAAGTGGACCAAATGGTAGTTCGTGTTTTGGCCCGGCACAATTCATTAACATTTGGAGCTCAGGACATAATTAATGTTTTTCTTGGTAAACCACTGTAATTAATTAATTTTTCCTAGCCACTTTGTTAGTTCAAATTAATGCTATATTAGCATGGAAGGATGATAAAAAAAAATTCGAAATTTGTTTATTATGTATGATGGTTACACGATATAGAAGCTCGACTTAATAAGAATTAATGAATATGAAATCCATTAATATTTGCACCTCATTTTATTTACTACACCCAAATATTGTGAGTCCTAATTAACTTTATATATGTCGATACACACAAAAACCCCTCAAATTGACACACAAAAAACACCCATATGGAAAATGTAGTGATCTATTTTTATCTCAAGGAGAAAGGGTACGTGTCACTAGAACCTAGAGGTCAAAGACCATGCGTGAAATTTAAGCTATTCATAGTATGTTATCACCAAATTTTGTAGCATACTTATGCTTTTTACCCTAATTAAAGAGAGGTAGTTAGACTTTGTATTGTTCCATTGATTCTTGTTTGTGCTCAAATCAGTTTAATTGCCCTATCAAAACAAAGTCTAATTAAGGGCCACCTTTAACATATACTATTTATTTTGAAGTAATATATGGTACGTACATTTATTTGAAAAGAGTTATCAAACCCACCCACCTAGAAATCTTTGACAAGTTTTATTAGAAGACGTACAAAAACAAAAGCATCTTTGACAAGTTTCAGTTATGTATTCTTGCATGGTAAGCTAGCTTGCTCTAAATTTCCTCTTCAATGTCAATCTAAATTTCAACTGACCCCAAGCCCAGATCTCTTGGCTTCTTGCTAGCTTTGTAATCAATATAATTACACTAATTATAGTCCATATACAGGAGTATTTTGACATGAACTCATGAACTGCTTCAACCTTACTCGATCAATCTGTAATATATTATAGCCCAAACCAGCAGTACTACGTACTCATACAGAGTTATAGGATGGGGATACCTAATGCACATTAGGTGGGTGATGTTTAAGGCATTAATCATGGTGTGATTGTTAATTAGGTGGGAAAAGCACAGCTTGATTTATGCACTAGCTATCTAGGCTAGCTTATCCACTTTGGACTCTTAAATCGTTGGTGGGTTCAATGGGAGTTATGATAGTTTCTTTATCAATGGGTTTATTAACTGCCGGATTATGTGCATGTTGATCTGTCTTACTTAGTAATGAGATTAACTTTTTTTGTTTATTTTCAACAAAAAATTATAATAGTTTTCGATTTTTATAATGCTGAACACAGTTTCATTTTCCACACCGAAAGCCAATAAAATATTAATCTACAAAGGTGACACTTTCTCCTTCAGCCTTGAGCTACCACCGTCAAAACAGCGTTACCCATGCCAAGCCACCTAAACTATCATCCATGCGAATTGACGGAAACACCCTCACCAGAAAACCGCATGGACAAATGTGTCCCTCCAACCGGAAATCACGTAAATTACAGTACAGAGACACACAGTCCAACCGGTCGTATCGTGTCAGATATCTTCCAGATCCGTTTCGGACGTTACAACCCCCAAAATTAATACAGTCCCAATTCCGTAATTTTACACCAATTTCGTGTCCGGTTTGTTTAGCACTCTGAAACTACAAGAAATTTTTTGGACTGCTTGTTTGGATGCCAGAAAATGCTAAAACAGAGAAAACAGATCACAAGTTCACAACCCAAAAAGGCTTCAATATTAGACATTACCCTTCGTTTATAGAGACAATCCCAAACAGAAAATTCAAATTTAAATAAAAACTTGAAATTAATTGGCATACAAGGAATCCCAGTTCTCGTTACATTTCACTTATTGCTCCCATATTTCTCGGGAACCAAGCAGGAAATATAACTAAAAAAAGTAACACAATTGGGACAAAAAAAACAAAACAAAGTATTTCATTTTTGCCATGAAGTTTCAGTTATACAGAGAGCACTAGCACTCTAGCAGTAGTATTCTTTCCCTTTACACCAAAAAAAAAAAAACTAAAAACTCTGATCCTCCTCCACCTCCAACTCCAAGCCCAGGACTTTACTCTTTTCGCTTCGTTTCGATCGAAAACGATATTTACAAAAAAGGCCAAAACATCCCCCTAAATTACCAAATCTACCAAGATCGATTTCCCTCGTAAAAACAAAAACCGCCAACGCTTCAATTCAGGCGGGAGTTCCGTACAGAAACTCGTCGGAGATGGAGCTGAGGAGGTCGCGGAGGTCACGCGCCTGGGCGGCGCGTCCGAGCCTGAGCGCCTCGAGTACGCGCTCGAAGACGATCACGTGACAGGGGATCCGGAGCACGCCCTTCTGCTCGTAGCCATACTCCTGAGCCGACTTGTTGAGCAGCTCGATGAACACCGGGTGGTTCAGCAGCTCAGCGCTCACCACGAACCTCTCCATCTCGTCGCCGACGTAGACCGGAACGTGACCCTCGGGAACTGCCGCCTCGGCCGCCGAGGATCGCCGGCGACGCAGCTTCAGCACTCGGAAAGACTCGGTCCGGCGCGGCCGCTGGGAAGAGGAGTCGGGGCGCAGGAGGCAGTACTGGGACGAGTCGGCGACGCGCGAGAGCCGTCGGATCAACTGTTTCATGTTTAATTGATGATGTTGCGGATCTGGAGCGTTGCAGAGAGAGAGAAGTGAGATTGAAGAGTTTTTGTTTTTGAGAGAGAGAGAGAGATGATGAAGGAGAGTGGGTGGTGTGGGGGGTATGAAGGGGAGAGGGGAATATATAAAGGGCAGGAAAGGGAATAAAGAAAGGAGAGAGAGAGAGTGTGTGTGTGTGTAATGTAAGACATGGAAAGGTGATGATGAGAGAAGGTTGGGAGGTACAATTAGGCGTACTTGGCAGGTACAATAAGTGAGACAGACTTTTCTTTTCTTTTTTTCTTTATTCTTGAAAATTAAAATATTACAAATCTTATTTTATTTTGGTAAATAATTCTTTTTTGTTTTTCTTTCTTGGTTGATATTGGTGTATTAATTAATAGCGCACAATGACTAGCAGGTAACAGTGGATGCTTGGCATTCATCTTCTTTAATCTGCCCTATTCTTCGTTTGTCTTGTTGCACTATTTTTGCTCACAATTTTCAACCATCCCCCTCAAACGTAGTTAACATGTGTAATTTTATTATTACACAATGTTAACCATGGTTAATGTGCAGAACGGAAACAAAAAATAATCTTGCATAAAATGGAGGATGAGTGCACATTTGGTTTGTCATTTAACACTTAATTGATGGTAAGATTGATTAGGGTTGTAAACAAAAAAAGTTGGGTGTGCAAATCATATTCATAATTTCAATTAGAGGATAATTAATTTTGGTGGCTTATGGAAACTGTGTGCGGCTCATAGTAGTAGTACACATGTTAGCTTCAAAATTGAAGTAGTGATGAAGATGAAATTAAGCTTTTTAATGGAGATGGATTGTGGTAGCAGGGGAGGTGGATTTGAAATTGATGTATTCATTAATAGCTCAACATGCACAACACTTTGTATTGGGGTTTGACATGTGCCAAATTGCCAATCATTTGGTGCCACAAAATGGTGCTTTTGTAACATATTCCAACAACATTCCAAAATTCAAACATCACGGGATCGATTTTATGGCATGTTCGACATTTGTGCAAAGTGTGACAGAACAAAAGTTGGAAGGCTGCCTCAAATTTATCTCCCATTTCTCATTTACAACGAAAACAAAATCCCTTAGATTTTCTTGCAATTATATTAGCGGGTAAGTTAAATCTCTATTTTGGTGATTTCCATTATTGACTACTTTTTTATTTCTATAATAAGATTTCTATTATGGATAAGGGTTTTGCAGTTATTTTCTGTACAAATATCTATAAAAAATTTAATGACAACACCGTTATCACACGTCTTAAACTATTCGTTATTTATTTCAACTATGAACATTCTGATTTCATGAACTTTAAGAATGGATACAACCAATGTAGGCCACCATCGCCGCTATTGCATTTTTCCAAAACTCAGTTCAATACTTGAACAATGATTGGCTCAAAGCATCAACACTAGTAAATATGTCATTCGATATGTTTTTTTGTTGTATAAACTATAAATTATTAACTTATATATTATAATATAGTACAGTTTATAATTTAGGGTTTACCAAAATAATATTCTTTTGAATTGAATCTTTTCACTCATTTTCAATTTTAGCATTGTTAAAAATGCATAAAGTAATAACCTACTAACTCTCATATTGTTCCTTATTACATGCACACATTAATAAATTATCAAAACATTTTCAGTAGAACTCATAAAACAAAATTGTGAGAGAAGTTTTTCGTTTTGTTTTCTATTTCGTACGGGAAAAGTAGGCTTTTTTGTGCTACAAGTTGATCATTATATTTTCAACCATTGCTTTATTCCACTTATTGGGGCGGGCTTGTTAAAAAACAAAAAGCGAGTAAGCTAGTGGAGAATTACATCGCCTTTATAATATATCATGTAGAAATTTAATTTAAGATAATACTAGTGCATGTCATGATGCATCATCTAATAGTGACTTTGCACTTATATGTATGACCCATTGCTATAGATAATATCATAATACCAATATATTCTTATTCACATCTATAGCAACGTACGAAATTTTAATTGGGTCAAATTAAAATTTAATATATAAAATTAAACCATTCAAATGAATTAAAGTATGCAATTAATTAAGTTGTTATCATTAGAAGTTTCTATAACAGCCACCTTAAAAGATTACAGCCATATTTGCCTAGAACCTACATAATTTCAACTGCCTAATATACTTTTATAACATAAATGCAAATCTTATTTTGTAAACGAGCTTATGACTTATATGATTATGAGTACATACCCCACGGTGTACCAAATTTGAATTATAATAAAACACTATATATTATCATAGATTCAAATTTCACACAAAAATTTAAAATATTAAAAAACATTTAAATTAATTGGTTAAAGTTTGTAGAAGCATGAATCTCGCAGGTAGAATTTCCACTTATACAAATATTAGAAGCTAGTGAAGCTAGATGTACAATAATTTTGGTACCACTTCTCTAATAATGGTAGAGTCTACCTATACAAGTGTTTCACTTATATTAGATATGTGGTGCACATCTTATACTATAAATGAGAATATTATAAGTGTAAATCCACACAATTATAAGAGCATTTCCAGTCATTTTTTAATATTTTTCTTCATTTTGAGAATAAATAAGGGGAAAGTCAGATTTGGAGAAGGGCATGCTAAAGTTGAAATTTTCCTTTATTTCTTTGTTTTGTTTGAGTTTATAGTCTAAATTTAATTATTGGAGTTTATGTAGAAATTAAGGAGTCTCATGCACTCAACTTAATTTGAGGAAAATTTTAAATTAAAAAGATTTTAAAAAATGGTTAGAACTGTGTTTTATATTATTTTTTAAAATTTAAATTTAAAGAGAACTTTAATTTATAAATAAAATAAATGTATTATAAAATAAGTAAATTAATAAGACAGTTAACACTACAGTGTGATATTAGAATGACACAAAAAATATAATTCACCAAATATTATATATTACGAAAGATGGTAGTAAAAAAGTAAAAAAGAAAAGAGAAAAATAAGAAAAAAGTTGGGCAAAAAGATTGGCGAGCGCA
>QANT01002531.1:0-35795 GCA_003254885.1 Purshia tridentata
CATTTAATGCGTGCATGAACAAACAATACAATCATCACCTAAGCATATATAAAACAATGACAATAAGAAAATCATAGAAACTACACAAAAAACTTAGCAGTGAGAAAAAAACTAATCATAAGGTGCATAGAAGGGAAAAAAAGAAAAACCTATGAGCTCAAGAGCTAAACCATCCTTTGAGCTCATATAGGCAAATTTAATAGCAAAAGCTAATTGTTTTTTACTCAGAGACTGAGATAGAAAAAAATAGCCACCCCAAAAAATGAGTTGAAAAACTTGCCAGAGATTTTTTTTTTATTTTTTTGTAAAAAAAATATTAAAAATATTTATCACAACAAGAAATGATATAGACTGAGAAGAAATAGCTTACTAGTCGAGTGCTTACTTCAAGCACAAGATCGGGAATGAAATCATAGGATGACTGCAAAAGGCAAACAAAAATTATCAATGATATTGATGCAGTGCAAAAGACCAAGGTTTACAAGCATTAACCTTAAGAACTGGAATTCTGGAATCCACCAGGAAAATTGAGAGAAAACTCAAAGTTTATTCAATAATTGTCAAAAAATTCCAAAAATCGACTTAGGAAAAACCTTAAATACGTTTTTAGGAAACCTTAGGGCTAAACGAACTCATAATTAAGGCCCGTAGGCCAAAACAAACCCGAATAAAATAAAATGAAAAATAAATAAAATGGTCCGAAACTTCAAACGCAGTTTTGAGGCCCTAAAAGACCTCGGATGGTCGAAAAAGCCTATTAGGCACATCATAATTTGTGAGTTGGAATCATGGCGCGATTCCCTTCGATTTAATATGTAAATCGACTATATTCGGGCTCTGGAGCAAAGTCTAATAGAAATAATTTCCCTCGTTTTCATCGTTCAAGCTGCTCTTCAAACTGAATCGCCATTTGTTCTACATCAGATATGATCATAAATCGCTAAGATTGAGTTAGGCAAATTTTGAGTCCAAAAGTTCTTAATATGCACCCAATTAGACTTCTTTCTTAATTATAAATGTACCCGACAGATAAAACAAACATTAAGGAGCTACTATTAGATGATTGCAAACTTACCTTTTCCTTTATAATAAATTAGCAGCTTTTAATAGCACTAGTACTTGCAAAAGCCTATTGAAGAAGTGGGTCTGTCACTTAAGTATGGATGTTCCCAACATACCTGAAATTTCTTAAAAATAAAGAAAGGAAGTTTTAAAGCAGAAAATGAGAAAGAAAATAAATAATCCATAAGTAATCATTCTTAACTAGGAAAGAAAAAAGATAATGCAAGTAACACTTGGTTAACATCATATGGATATTTTTTGAAAGAAAGCATAACCAGGAAAAGATTGAAGTTAAAGAAGTAATAGTAATTTATAAAAATTCAACTTCATTTGAATTACTTTTATGCAAATAGCTAAATGAAAAGCAACAGTAGAAGAAATAAAACTAATCCTAAAGCTTTAGATACTTATTGCCTCTTTGATATGTTGTCTGCCTGAAACATGGAGTTGTATAATTAAAAAGTTGATTTCAGTGTGCAATTATATAAGAGCTCAATTAGTTTTCAGCACCATATCTATTTTTGTCATTATATATCGTACCAGCACTTCTACATTAAAATTTACCAAATATTGTACTGTAGTTTTTAAAACTCACATCACTTTTAAAAACACGTACAGTTTCCCAAACACTCAACTATTTTACCTAACAGCAATTTTTTCTCGTCACACAACAATTCCAAAGTGGCCGAGCATCTCCAATATACTCTTCAAATGATTTTGGATCTTCCATTTGTTGTGCCACGTAGGAAAAATTTATTCCAACAAACTCTTCAAATGAAATCTTCAAAATAGAGACCCAAGGTCAACCATCAAATTTGAAGAGTAAACTAGGCTTTTCAAATCAAATTTATTATTAAAACATTAATTTTAAAAAAGAGATAAAATCAAAAAATTATTAAGTCTATTAAATTTGTTTAGATTTGAAGAGTGTATTAAAGTGAATAATTTTAAGTTTTAACACTTCAATTTTTATTCTTTAAATTACCACATAGATTAACCAAGTAAAATTTGAAGATTCTCTTGAAGATGGTCTAAGGACAGCCATGAGCCCCCTCCATCTCCATCTCTATTGATTCCAGTGATTGAGTTAAAGCCCCTACAGTGCATGTTAGAGAGTAGAGACGTCTATTGGTTTCTTTGTTGACCTTTACATTCTTGGGTTTCAACCAAATTTTGTTATAACATTTTGTTTTCTTCCTTTTTTGTTATACATTATGTCCATTTTGGTCTAAGAAATGGGTTTCTTGTAAGGGCATGTTTACTTAGGGGCAATGGGTATGGAAATTTTCACTCCTGTGTTTACCAGCACATGGAAATCATTCCCATTCTCATTCCCTTATTTACTAAACTTAGGATAATTAGTAAACACAGTATGAGAATGCTCATTTTAATTCATGCTCACTCCAATTCCTATTCACTCCGATTTATGTTCATTCTGATTCTAGTTTAGTAAACTGTAAAAGTGCCCTAAAAGTTACACCCATGCTTATTTCACGAGGATCAAAATGAACATTTTTCCATTACTGGAAATTGTTACAATTCCCAATTTCCCATATTTTATTTGTGCAATAATATGAATAAAAACTTGTTTTTAGTAATACTGTCAATTATTATATTTAAAATATATATATATATATATATATTTAGGGTAATTTGTTTTTTTGACGAGGCATCTTAAATTCCAATCGAAACACGCCCAAAGGTAATGAATGAACCAAACCATTCAAGAAACCCAAGACGTCGCCCGAAAGTTCCCGAAACACTGGTTTTAGACCTGGCAAAAGCGTACGCGACCCGTTAACTCGACACGAAACGACACGAAAATTTGCCTGTTTGGGTCCGAGGTTCTCAGACCCGATTGATATCAGTGCAGACCCGTTAACGACCCGTTAAAAAACGTGTCGGGTCGTGTCAATTCGCGGGTGACCCGTTAAGACCCGTTACTGTGTAAGGGTAATTTCGTAATTTGAGTTAAAAGCATCAGTTTAACCTAACATTTCAGAATTTCATCACTCATCTTCATCTTTCTGCCGCCTCCTCACTCCTCTCTCTCTTGATTCCTCTCTCACGACCCTTTCTCACTGCGACAATTGCATTCGCATCGCACCCACTGCTGGTCCAACTGCACTAGTGTGACTGTGCACCAACTCAAAGCCTCAACCTTGAAGCCTCAATTCTCAAAGGTAAATCTGAAACCTAAGTCTAAATTTCTTGGGCTTTGCTGTTTCTTGTATGGATTTGTAACATTCACAGTCAATTGAATGAATTTGCATATGGACTGTTTATGGTGGAGGAGGCTGAGGCTGGATTTCCACTTTTTAGTGGGTTTCAGGGGCAGAGGTTGGGAGATTGAGATGAAAGATGAGATGAGGAGGAGGGTGGAGAGAGAAGAGAGAAAAGAGATCTGGGGCAGCATGGGGGAAGTGGGATCGATCTGGGGATGGGAAGAAATGAGGGAGAAAAAAAAAAAAAGAGGCAGGCCCAGCAGCCTGCGGGGGAATTCTGGGCAAAATGGAAGAGAAACTAAGGAGGAAGATGGGAAGTCTGGGAAAGGGGAAAGAAAGGAAGGGAAGTAAAAAAAAAAAAAAACCCAGATAGGTAGATGAGAAGAGAAGCCGCAAAACTGAGGGAAGAAGAAACTGAAAAGGGTAGAAGAAGAGAAGACTAGAGAGGCACGCAAAATGAGAAGGAAAGAAGAAAAAAGAAAAAAAAAAGGAAGAAAAGAAGAAAAGAAGAAAAGAAGAAAAAGGAGAAAAGAAACACCCCACTGACGTAGTTGGATTCGTTCCTTAAGTGGAAAATACAGCAACTTCGTTATCCAATTCTTTTTCATTTAGCTCGTAATGTGTTAACTATTCCTATTTCCACTGTTGCATCTGAATCAGCCTTTAGTATTGGTGGTAGAGTACTAGATCAATATCGAAGTTCATTATTGCCTGAAACTGTCCAAGCTTTGTTATGTACTCGAGACTGGATTTTTGGCAAGAAAGGTAAATTCTATTTATCTTTATACTATTATTTTTCTGTTTATTATCATAATTCATAATGTTATTTGTGAATATTTATACAGTATCTCTTTTTATACTTAGGTTTAGATGAAGTGGAACAACTAACTGAAGATGTCTTCAACTTGCATATTGAGGATTCTGGAAGTGAAAACAGATCTGCACAATATTCATCTAATACAATTTCTATTGATTAGTTTCTTTTTTATATATTTGGGTTGTAATTGCTTATATTATTTTGAGATTGTAATTTCTTAAACTATTTCGATTTGGGGATGCTTAAACAGTTAAACAATCTTGGATTATTGCAAAGAAAAACTATGTTGAATTTATTTGGGGCTGTAAAGCCTTGCTTTGATGCTTTTTTATGCTTTTATTTAATGAAATTGTGATAGAATAATTATATTTAAGGTGAAAAATAATTATATTTAGAATGAAAAATATATTAGGTTTTATTTGCGGGTGAAACGGGTCGTGTCGGATATACCCGTTAATTTTGTGGGTCGTATATGGGTTGAGGTTTTTATAACCCGCAAGGTTTCGTTTCGGGTCGTGTCAACCCGTTAACAATAACGGGTCGTGTCGGGTTTCACCCGAACCCGTTCCACACGACCCGTTTGCCAGGTCTAGATAGATAGGCGAATTCTCTATTTATCTTTATGTTTACCATAATAAAGTTAAAAGAAAATTTTGGTATTACAAGTAGGGGCAAGCGGCGGGTGGCAAGCGGCTTGGGTCAGCTGAGGGCTCAACCTGCCACCACCTGCTCAGCTAATGGTCGGAGCAGGTGAGAGTTAATCGGTTCAGAAATGTCAGGAGCGGCTTAAACCGAAACTTTGCCTTTTGCTGCAGCTAAGCTTGCCTCTCTTACATATCTCTATCCCTCTCTCATCTCTACCTCTCCTCTCTCATCTTTGTGTCTCCATTGTCTCCCTTCTTAGCCAGCCACTTGGGAGCAACGAGCGGTGGAGGATGGCAACTCGCCACCAAGCCACCTCTTATTGGATGAGTCAGCTTGGTGGTTAGAGTTTCGGGGTGATCGGGTTAATGTCCAGTTCTAGTTACAAGCTTCACAAAAAATGAAATTGCTTAAAAAATTGATTGCCTAAATTACCCTTTATTCAACAATTAAAACATTCTAATAAATAAAGGCATAGTTGTAAAATACAACATTAAAATTAAAAAACTAAAAAAAAACCCCAACACCTTAAAATGTGGAAAAAGTGGTGGAAAGTTATTAAACTAAAAATAAAATACAAAAAAAAAACATAGTAAAAATGTCAATTGACACGTACAGAGCGCGTGCCAAATAGGTTAGTTCATTCTACTTCATAAAATCATTTACATCATCTTATTTGCAATAAGAGGCCAACCAAAGTAATGTGTCTTCTACTCATCAAACTAGCTTTTCAAAACAAGATAAACTAAACTAAGCAAAATTATTATAATTGCATAGCTGCATGGTTTATCTAGAATGTCACTACGTTCTTAATCTCTTTTTTACAATTAATTTCCTAACTATTTTCCAATACGAACATGATCTGTGATATGTGATAAACTTCTCATATATGTGTGCTTTTTTTTTCCTTTTTTTGACCAACATATATGTGTGCTTTTCTTTTTGTTCATAATTGGAGCAGAAAAAAGGTTAGTTGAACTTATTACTTAGTGCTCACAAATTTCAAATAATAAATTGACTCCTAGAAGTTGTTATGTTTGAAAGTTTTACTAAAGAATATAAGTTGTTAAGGTTGGTGTTTTATGCAAATCTAATGTTTGTTTGTGTTTCTCCTAAAATTTATGGCAAGATTGTATCGAGAACTTTAGTACTAACACTAGTAGTCCTTTGATGTAAATGCGGGCGTGCCACTGCACAGCCAATTTGGCCAGTATGTAGAAAGTGATATTGCGATTGAATGAGTGAGTAGATGTGTCGCGCTGTGAAATCCAACTTCTAAACAAAAAACTATGCGGCAAGCAAGAAAAACCTATCTCACCTGAGTTCTTTTTAATGCCTCAATTCTTAAGGACTTTTACTCACTCGACGAAACAATAACAATGTGCTCAAATATAAAGATGCTGTGAATAAGAACTTGACTAACTGGATGTAAAGAGAAATTGTGTGCTTTAATGTAAAAAGCATGCTCAATTTGATTATCTCTGAAACGAGTAACAATGGTGGTTCTAACAACAAACCTCATCTAAAGAACATGAAAATGAAGATCAAAAGACTAAGAAAGAAATCAATACTAGAATAATTGAATTCCAACAAAGCTATAAACAAAGAGCAAAGTCTTAAGAACTTGAAGAACTGGTTGCACTTTAAAGAATCTGACAAAATTTTTGAGAAGCTTTGAGTTTTGTTGTATTGGTGTGTGTGTGTGTGTATAGAGCTTTTTTTATTATTATACCTCCTTATATAGTGATCAAACTCAAGAACCTTTAAAGAAGTCCTTCTCCTAATCAAATTCAAACTTGCATCCATATCTAATTAGGATTCTTGCCTTAGTTGAATTCTTTCTTTTTTCAAAGACATCCAGCCTTGACTTGGTGGGCTCTGAAACTCTGGCCGTGGGGTTTGCTTGATTGGGCTTGCTAGCTGGCTTCCATCAATGCAGCCTTCATGGGCTGAGCTTTGGTCATACTTGGGATGGCCATATACTTGGCTCAATACTAAAATACAGTGTAAACAGTTTGATTGCTTAAACTGAGACAAGTTGATGTGAACTCTCTCATGTTGCTGTTAGCACTATTGTGCCACTCTCATGTTGCTGTTAGCACTATTGTGCCACTTGCTGCCAATGTTGTTCATGTTTGTTGGGGCCTGTACTAGTCCCACTGTAGACTTTACATTGTAATTGTCAAGTTAGCAGCATTGTAATGCTTATAGCATACATTGCATACATACTTTTCCAATTGTGGACTCATAGCCAATTATTTGAAGCTTAGGAGGTCAGTAATTGTGTACTTAATTTGTTAATTATTTCTTACCAAGGAGTTAAATTTCGATTTTGTGGAAATTTTCGATTTCGCTAGGGTTTTGACGGAAATGACGGAAATTGCTATTAAAATACGAAAATTTTGAATGAAACTTTACTATATGTTTATTTAACATATAATCTACTATATTGATAAAAATATTGAAGAAACCAAATTTTATAATAGGTTTCATGTGTTAAAGTGATTATAATCTGCACTGGAGACAAATATACAGTTAAATAAAATTAGTATAATTAATAAATAAAATTAGTATATTATTTATATTTTGTATTTTTTAGGATAAGATATAAGATATTAGAGATTTAGGCTTTTTAGGGCATTTTTAATTATTTTTTGTATAGAAATATATAGTTTAGAAATTAAAAAAACAAAACAAAACCCAAAACCAAAGACCAAATGAAACCCAAAATTAAAAGACTAAATAAAACCTTATATGAAATTCCAAACTTTTTTTTTTCCAATTGCCTAAATACCTCAATCCTCAATCAATCCTAAATTATTATTTTTTCCTTTTTTTTCCTTCCTTTTTTCTTTTCCTTATTTTTCTCTCTTTCCTTCCTTTTTTTTCTTTTCCTTTCGTTTTTTTTTCTTTCCTTTATTTCCTTTCTTTCCCTTCTCTCCCTGCAGCCCGTGACCACTTGGCTGGTCTTCTTCTTTCTTTTTTCTTTTTCTCTTCCTCCTTTGCACAGTCACGCCACCAAAATTTTCGGCCACCAGCCCAACCTTTTACGATCAACCCAAGGCCACCAACGGGACCCCCAGGCGCCGGCCATCTTCTCTCGCCCTTCCTCCACGCCAGCCAGCCACCACATGCGTCGAAAAATGTAAAATTAAATCATGCCACCGTCGAATTCTTTCGCCGATTCCAGCCACCTCCGAGCTCCGATCACCATTTTTTTTTTGTGGGTTTTCCTTCTCTCACCTTAGGCTTTCATTCTCCTACAGTCTTGTGTGCCAATTTTGTGTAATTGTGATTTTGATTTTAGGGTTTGAATTTTATTTCGAAAATTTCAGAAAATTTCGAGTATTTTGGTGAAATTTCTGAAATTTATCCGAAATTTTTTATGGAAGCTTTCAAAATTTTGGCCCTTCCTAAAAATAAAATTTTCAGTGAAATTTCGCCAAAAATTTCGAAATTTAACACCTTGTTTCTTACAATGCAGAAAAGTGTCAAATTTCATGATTGTACAATTTGATGTGTGACTAAAATAGTTGTACACAATTCCTATACATCTTATGCAAGAATTAAAAGTAGAATTTGATGCAAATTCTATGGCAGTATCAATGAGTTTTATGTACTAACTTAGCCAAATTTTATTTACTTAATTTGGCAACTTCATCAGCATAATCGTATTACCTATTGTAGTAAAACATGTAGGAGCAATCATATTTGCTTTCAAGAACAAATTGGTGAGTGATCATAAATCAATCACATGCAAGACCACTTAAAATTGATTTGTTTGTGAAAAGAACCAAGAACATAGAACAAAGCTAATGATTAATTGCTTTGTTTTCAGAATCTAAAAAGTTATAAATAATATGGATCTCAGTTTCAGTCTCCTTGAGACTGGATCTTTAGCTTTGTCAATATTAGCTGTAACTTTCACATTACGTGTAATTAACATTACTAAACATCATCCTTCAATTATATAGAGATGGATTTTGGAAAGTAATTTTTATTACTTTCTCTCTCATAATATTAGTAATTTTTATTTAGAGAAAAAAACAAGTAGAAAAAGATTGTTTCTTATGAGTTGGGGTGAATATGGAGGTGCACCCTGGGGTGACCTAAGTATTGTTCTTGTTTGGATGCTGCCTTTCCATTTATGACTTTTCAATTTAGTTTTTCATGGAATTTTTATCAGTTAGTGAACCTTGTGTATGAAATTATTGTTTGGCCAAATTTTATTTAATTAAGAAAATTTATTTTTGGGCTAAACAATTTAATTTCAATTTAGTTTTATCAGTATCATATGTTATGGCTTTAGCTAAACTTAAAAATGATTGATCTTTCTTTTTGGCAGTTGTAGGCACTTGTCTATTGGACCCTTTTTTCTTAGGAGGTTAAAAGGTTACTAATACCATGAAGACAAAGATTGCTTTTGTTATTATAGGACCTACACATTAGTATCTTGTAAGGACCATTTTGAAACTATGATACTTGTGGAACCTTAAGATGGATATTTAGTATTTTGTAAGGACCTAATTGTGAAACTGTTCTACTTATGGAGCCTTAGGCTTGGTATTTGAATTAACTTATATTTTGTGTAATTTGAACTAGTTTTTTATAATTTACATACTTGATAGCACATAAAATATGTTACTATGCAGTACTAAATATATATGATAACTACTTTGGCGTTCACTAACTGCTTTGGAAAGAAAGAACAATAACATTTTTAAATGTTTTAATATAAATTATAATAGCATATAAGAAATGCTATAAAATAGACTTATCATAGCGTTTTTAAAATGCTATAATATAGCAGTTTAATAGAGTTCCAAAAACGCTATAATATAGCAGTTTTTAATAGCATTTCAAAAACGCTATTATGTGTTTTGATCTTTTATAGCATTCTGTTATAGTGTTTTTCATTCTAATAAGGTTTTTATAGCTCTTTTGAGTGTTATAATTGACGTTTTATGTTCTAGTGTTTACAGCCCTACCATTATCATCACATTGAATGGCATAAAAAAATTGGAGATTCTCAACTTACTTTTTTTGAATGTAAGTAATGTGCATAGCGGTGGGTTTTTCTACCACATTACCGAAAAATATCGAAGACCGTACCAAAAAATACCAATCGGTATGGTTTAAAAATAGCAAATTACGGTATCGGCACAAATACGTTACCATACCAACAAAAACGGTTTGAGAATTCCATTACCGTTGGTATACCGATACTGTATATATAGTTATGCATTTATCTTAAGCAATAGTTTCACAGTATCTTGCAATTACCTGTCAAAGCCATGGTTAAGGACCATTGGATTTTTGCTAAATTTTCACTTGTCAAAAGACTCAAAACTATGGCTTCACGCAGCTACTAAGAAGAAGATGGTGATGTGGCTTATGTTAGTTTGTGGGGGCTGTAGCTTCCTTTTCTTCTAAACAAAAAAAAACCAATGGGCTTATATTTATTGTTAAGCCTTTTTTATTATAAACCACGAAGCCTAGTCCAAATAAAATTATAAAATTGAAAAAAATAACTTTACTCATTTCATTTACCTATTTCCTTTACCAATCATTACTCATTTCCTTTAATCATTTTCTTTACCCGTAAATCCATTTCCTCCTTCAGGACCTTCACACTGCTTTTTCTTCTTCCTCCTTTCTCTCTCTCTGCATCCACCTATCTATCTTTCTCTCTCTTTCTATATATATCTATCTCTACATCAGGCTCTCTATGTCTCTCTACATCAGACTCTCTCTCTCTGCATCACTCTCTATTTCTCTCTCTGCATCAAGCTCTTTCTCTCTTTCTACATTCTCAGTCGCCCATGACAACCATCTTAGAGATTGATGGAAGCCAACCGATACTGTACCGATACCATCTCGGCCGGTAATCGACTTTCACGATACAATATCAGCTTAGAAAATCCTCATTCCGATGAGTGTCGAACGATATTCGGTATTGGGGTTTCGGTATGGTAACCGTACCGAACCTAGCCTTGAATGTGCATCTCCACCATTTAACTCTTTAGAATATGTACATCGCTAAAGGCTAAAGGTAAAAACCCACATTTTTATTATATTTATTCAATATACTCTTATAAATTAAAATTTGTAAATTAATATAGTTTAATAATTATATCATTGTAATTATTTTAATAAGATCTTTAATATGAGAAATTAAATTATTTAAGTGTATTCATATAGCATTGTAATTATTTTAAGAATATCTTTAATGAGATCTTTGGCTGTCTAATACAAGCGAGCCAACTGGACTCCACTTCCTCTTTTGTTGCCTCTTTCTCTCAATTGGGCTTCACTTATCTTGGCCTTCATGGAGGGATAGACAAGATTTTGGGCCAAATTTAACCCAAAATCTTGCCTAGGCAATTCATGCCTTAACTTTAGCCTAGTAGTGCGGCCATTTTTTCAAGGATTGGGCTAAATTTTGCCTATTGTCATGCCTCATGCCTTATGCCTAGCAATGCACATGCTCTTACATTCCTCAATAATTATAATAATCTATATTACCAAAGCCAAAGTATTCACCACCAAATATTGATGGAACTTTCTCAATTTCAAAGTTTACTCTTTGAAATGCCTTAGTCAAATCCTTCACTACTTTTGGAATGTGTCAATTTGATCGCATTTTCATCCTTTTAACTAGGCTAATAAATTTGTGATTGTGAGTGTCACTGAACACTGTAACTTTCCATTTGCTACTCCATTTATGATGTGTAACTCGCAAATAAGCTTTGAAATCACATTTAACAATAAAACAACTTCTACCTTTCGTCTTAATCTCTTAATCTTTAGTTCCCTCCATAGTAGTCTACTCCAAAGCATCATCTGCCTTAGTCCTACCAATATGCTTCCCTTGATGTGACTTCTATACTATACTATACTATACTGGTAAAATCATTTGATTGTTCTTCTCTTCGCCAAAGTTCGAGTATGAATTCAAAAACCCTTTTTTCGACCATAATCTTTGTAATATGTTCTTGCTTCTTTCATTGTCTCAAAAACCATTCCCATATATGGTGTTTTTAATCCTTCCAAATCTTTATTTGGAGTTGAATAATTACATTAATTATTTTGTTCTTGGATTTCCTCTCTCACCTAAATAAAGTTCAAGCTTAATAAATTCATATCATATTAAACATTTTATACCACATATTCAAATTTCAAAGGAGTGATTTTTTTATTTTATTTTAACAATAGCAATTCCTTCGTCCTTTTTGGCAAGGAATTGTGTCGACACCCCAGATTTGATTGATCTTGATTTATGGGTGCTACTCAATTAATTAATTAGTTAGAGCTAATTGTTATTTTTGAGACACAATACGTGGATTTACCTTATGTTTATTTTGTTAATGCACTTGTGCAAAATTTCGATTTATTTGGTTAAAAAAAAAATTCTATTTTTATACTTGAACAATGATTTCAGACTCTATACATACTTAAACTAGTATATTTATATACTTGAAAAAGAGTCAAAAGGATAAGGGTTTGACCTTTAAAACTGTAGTATTGTTTGGCTATGGTGACTAGGATTAGGAAACTTAGGTTACTTGGAGAAAAAATAAGAAATGTGACCTTGATAAGTGATGATGATAATGGTTGAGTGTGCTTTTGAGTTTGGAAAGAAAAAGGAAAGAAGAATGATAAAGTTTAATTAGAAGGTTTAAACAAGCAATGGCCTTAAATTGGTTAATGAGCTATTAAGCCTAATCCAATAGACTAATCATCTAATTAAGTAAGCCTTAAGACATTGGTTAGCCAATTAAAGCCTCTCACGGGTGTTAGCCAAAAATATGTTCGAACTTCGAAAAATACTACAGACTCGTAACAACGAACTCTAATTTCTTACATATTCAAAATTAACTATTGAAACATACATATCTTACAATTTTTTAAATGTTTTCTTTTTAGTCCTCACATTTGTAACCGTGTAGTGCAGTGCTCTTGCTAGGTGTTAGTGTACTAGATAGATTACAGTGTGCCTAAAAAAGGGGAGGTTGAATATGCATTCACCAACACAACAACAAGAAGATCTAAACTACATAAGATACAAACAATGAAAGCAAATAGTTTATGAAAGATTATCACGTACACATTGAGAAACAATACATTCACACCATTCACACACAACACTAGATTTTTGTTGCAGGACTTAGCCAGTGATATGCATTAAGGAAACATGCACCTTTTCCAGACTCATCACTCACTCTTAAATAGCAGCCAAATCTTCATAACCTAAACATCTCCTCTACTTAGCAAGCTGGCGAACAATCTCTCACTCATCAATCAGCTCCTAGCATTAAGCGTGCTCGATCTTCGGATTTCCAAAGGCTGCAAAAGATGCACGCAATACATATTGAAATGAAACACAATGTGTATGTGATATATAGATGTGACTATGAAATACTTTCACTCTAATTTATTTTAAGAGTGAAAAATTTCCCAAAATGAAATGGGTAAGTTAATACCAAAATACAGAAAATGTGTAAGTAAATTGCGTTTAATGACCAAAGTGAATTAAATTTTAAAACCTATTGAATGGCAAAGAAAATCAACATTTTAAAATTGAAATGTTTAATTAATGTAAATTACACTTTAATTTTAAATTTGCCACGTCATCCGATGTATCAGTTCATCGATGCACAGAATTCCATTCCTCAAGTAAAAAAACAAAAGTATTTGATCTAAATTTGCATAAAAAAATTACTCGAACAGTCGCACGAAATAAAGAAGAGTTTGGGGAGGGAAGGCCTGAGGTGAGGAGCAGTGAGCCACCTTCGAGTTTTAAGTGTTTCAACTTACCGTCTCTCTCCCATTTTACACACGCACGATTACGGGACAAAATATTTCGTTGTTGGTGCTGAGAATTCTGAGAGAGCTGTGAGACTCTCATTTTACACTACACTCGCAAAAAGCACACTCTCCTCCTCCTCCTCCTTCGTTTCTCTCTTTCACCTGGGCAACACAAACCATGGGCAAAGCTGTCGTCTCTGACGAAGAAGGTAACCCAACTAGTTGTCGATCTCTGCTTCCTTTGTTTGTTTGCGTAAAACAGACTATACCCTAACCGTAACCCTAACGCCCTTCTTATTATGTGTGTTGCCCATACAACCTGTTCAGATGAGGTCGAGCTCGACGAGGACGAGAGGGAACCCCTTCACGGCGACGCTGTCGACGACCAGGATGGTCGCGACGATGATGAGGACGAGGAAGACGGTACCACTTTCTATTTTTTCATCTATTTCTTAAAATGTATCAACTTTTCTGGGATTCAATTTTTGAGTTTTATGTTGGTGAATTTTTGGGGTCTGGGTTAGGGTTTCGTCGCACGAACTAGGGCTTTCTTTGCATGCAAAAATTGGATTAGATTTCTTTGGGGACTTTGGGGAGGAAATGGGTTCTGTTTGGATGCCAAGAAATGGGTAGGAATTGGGCATCTATATTCTTCGTTACCATTTAATTTTCCAACGTACCGACTATTGTTTTCTCTTCCTTTTTTTTTTGGTTTTATCTATCTATATATTATACTTCTGTCTATTATGTTAAGCATCATTTTCGGGAATTGGGAATTTTCTTGACATGTTTGTTTGTGCCTTTATTTCAATGCAACGCTTCATGTTTTTTTTTTTTTTCCTGGTTTGTTATTTATTTTTCAGAAGGGCCGGATGAATATGAAAAGGATGATTTTATAGTAGATGATGAAGAAGAGGAGCAAGAGGAAGAAGAAGAGAGAGCAGACAGTGATGAGGAGAGGCAGAAGAAGAAGAAAAGAAAGAAAAAGTGAACGCTCTAGACCCTGAGCTTTTATCTTTCTAAAATTTGCAAAGCTTTTGATGATGAAATGATGAAGACATTTCAATGCAATGTCAATGAAAATCTTCATCATCTTCTTGTTTTTCTCTTTAAAACATTGTAGCAAATAAACAGAGAGTTAGTTCATTCTTTTTATAATTTTTTTCCTGTAATTTTCTAGAGAGGAGTATGTTCTTGATGAAGATGACTATGAGCTCCTAGAGGACAATAATGTAATTGCCCCCCGAAGGAAGGTTGTGAACATCGTCCATATCTTTTTATGGTTTCTGTTGAATTTGAAATTTGATGCATTTATTTCTTTCTAAACATAGTTCATAATTTGGATGTTTTTCTCTTCTTTTCCTTTTTTTACAAACCTTTTCAGGGGAAATTTAAGCGGCTGAAAAAAGCTCAGAGGCATGCTGGAGGGGATCCCGATGGATTATCTGATGAGGAGGAGTTTATTGGTACTGGTAAAAGCGGAAGAACTGCAGAGGAGAAGCTTAAGCGCTCCTTATTTGGTGATGATGAAGGTATATTAATCTATACATGTGGAAAACTTGACTTGTAGAATAACCAGAGTAGGATTTGGTTTATTCTTGATTGATCATACACTGTAACCCTATAGGTCCTCCACTTGAGGACATTGCTGAAGAGGAGGAACCAGCAGAAGCGGAAGATGATGGAGAAGTTGGCGAAGAGGATGAAATGGCAGACTTTATAGTTGATGAAGAATTTGACGAGACTGGAGCTCCTGTGAGGTATTTTTTTCATTGTGAACATGCCCTGCCTGTGTCTGCTTGACCATTCTAAGACTGTTTTATAGAATATATATCATAGTCCATTGAAACCATCAATTAGTACGTACTTTGGTTTGAACTGTTGAATATCTTAATTTAAAGCAGAAGACATTGATTGATTATATCCAGCAGATATTGTTTGGTTCATCACTAATTATAAGAAATCAATGTAATTCTTTATTAAAGCATGTCTAAAAAGCTGTCGATATATGTCCCCAAAATCCAATGCATGCAAACACACACACGCGTACTCCTGTGGGGGCCGTAGTGCAAATATTAACTGAATCTTAGAGAAAAATATTTGGGAGCGTTTCGATTAACTTATTGTCATACCAATAGATCTAGAATGAGGTACTGATTGAAAGCATGCATGTGAATTAAACCTGGTTTTTGTTTGTTTATTTGGCCTTAATTCTTGCGTGGCATATATATGAAAACATCTAATTGCATGGAAAATCTTTTGGCAATTACTACTTAACAGGTTATATGTAGAGCAGCTGCTCCTCTCTTATGAATTGTATGCCTCAGTCGTCTATATGTATATACGAGAGAGAGAGAGAGAGTGATGAAGTAATTGATTAAATAAAGGAAGACATATATCCATGCAGGATATGAAAGATTCTGATATATATATGATCAGGTAAATGTGTCTACATGTATGAAGTAAGACCGAAAATGACCAAACATATATATACAAATTAAGATTTGTCTGATCTGCATGTACTACTGTCATGCTGTGCAGCAGTAGATCGAGTATTGCTTTTAACTTCAATATGTCTGATAGATATTGATACATCTCAACAACTACCCAAAGTGATTAAACTAGATTACCCCAAAATCACAATATATATATATATATGTATATATACTTAAGCACACATTTAGATTTATTGCATATATATATATATGCATGCACTAATTTGCACACGTAATTACATAAATTATGAAGATGAATTTCATCTCTCTATCTGTGTAAGCATTTTATTAGATAACTAGATATATACATAGCAAAGTGCTTGAAATATAAATTTTGTGGGAAAATTCATATATAATTGGGTGGACTAGCTCGGACTTTGGAGTAGTAGTACTAGTCTCTAAAAATTGATAATGTTTTGAACTGAATTTTCTAATATTTGAATAATCAACTCATTGTGTTTTGTTTATTCCTTGTCTAGACAGAGGAAGCTTAAGAGAAAAAAGTCTAGGCAGGCACCAGGAGTATCGTCATCTGCTTTGCAGGAAGCCCATGAAATATTTGGAGATGTTGATGAATTACTACAGCTCCGTAAGCAGGGTTTGGATTCTGGTGAATGGAGGGAAAGGAGGCTTGAAGATGAATTTGAACCAATTGTTCTTTCTGAAAAGTATATGACAGAGAAGGATGACCAGATTCGGGAGCTTGATGTTCCGGAAAGAATGCAGGTTCTTTGTCTTGCCCTTGATAATACAATATTGTAGTTGATTTTATGTCACATGAACTGTATTTGTTCTTTTTTTTTTGTAGATATATGAAGAAAGCACAGGTTCTCCTCCTTTGGATGGGATTAGTATAGATGATGAGAGTAACTGGATACATAATCAACTTACAAGTGGTACAGTACCTTTGTTTGGAAAGACGGGCTTGGTGAATTCTATAATCAGGGATGACATCATCAGATTTTTGGACTTGCACCATGTGCAGAAGTTGGACGTTAGTATTCTTATTAATTTGGTGTAATTCTTTTAGTTGATCTTATATGTATTCTATTGTTATGTCATTTTCTTCTTGTTTTCAGATTCCCTTTATTGCTATGTATCGGAAAGAGGAGTGCCTAAGCTTATTGAAAGATCCTGAGCACCTTGAATTGGATGATGAAAATCAGGATAAAAATGAGAAAACATCTGCGCTAAAGTGGCACAAGGTACCTGTCATGAGACTCTTATATGTGTTGAGCTGACATAATATTAAAGAATGAACAAGCAATATGTTGAAATTGCTTACTTTTTTACATAGGTACTTTGGGCCATCCAGGACCTGGACAAAAAATGGCTGCTGCTTCAGAAGCGAAAAAGCGCCTTACAATCTTACTACAATAAACGATTTGAGGAAGAATCTCGCCGTATATATGATGAGACGAGACTCACTTTAAATCATCAGCTTTTTGAATCAATTATGAAGTCACTCAAGGCTGCAGAATCAGAGAGGGAGGTTGATGATGTTGACACCAAGTTTAACTTGCACTTCCCTTCGGGTGAGGTAGGTGTGGATGAGGGACAATATAAGAGGCCCAAAAGGAAATCACTTTATAGTATCTGCAGTAAGGCTGGCCTTTGGGAGGTTGCAAGCAAGTTTGGTTATAGCTCTGAGCAGTTTGGACTGCAATTATCACTAGAAAAAATGGTAAGATTGATTTATCTTGCACTTCCAGTTTTTTTTTTTTTTTTTTAAAAAAGCAGAGANTTTTTTGAAAAAAGCAGAGACATAGGTTCACACTTTAATTTGATTATAGAGAATGGATGAGCTGGAGGATGCTAAGGAGACGCCAGAGGAGATGGCTTCAAACTTTACATGTGCAATGTTTGAGACACCTCAAGCTGTGCTCAAAGGAGCTAGGCATATGGTATGCATAGATAGTTTTGTATTTCATATTAATGTTTGTTCTATCATGCTTTGTCATAAAATCTGGTTGTAAGTTGTCTGAGATTCTTTTATGGCTTATTCCAGGCGGCTGTTGAGATAAGTTGTGAGCCATGTGTCAGGAAGTATGTCCGAAGCAACTACTTGGATATTGTTGAGGTATCAACAAGCCCAACACCTGATGGAAATGTTGCAATAGATGCTTTTCATCAGTTTGCAGGGGTGAAGTGGTTGCAAAAAAAGCCATTGAATAGATTTGAAGATGCACAATGGCTGCTTATCCAGAAAGCTGAAGAGGAGAAGCTTCTTCAAGTTACTATTAAGCTGCCAGAAGACAGACTAAATAAGTTGATAAGCGACTTTAATGAGTACTATCTTAGTGATGGTGTTAGTAAATCTGCACAACTGTGGAATGAGCAGCGAAAGTTGATATTGCAGGATGCCCTTTTTAATTTTCTTCTACCTTCAATGGAGAAAGAAGCAAGATCCTTGTTGACTAGTAGATCAAAAAATTGGTTGCTTATGGAATATGGAACGGTTTTGTGGAATAAAGTCTCCGTAGGACCATATCAACGAAAGGAAAATGATATTAGCTCAGATGATGAAGCTGCACCCAGGGTCATGGCTTGTTGTTGGGGCCCTGGGAAGCCAGCAACCACTTTTGTGATGTTAGATTCATCTGGTGAAGTGCTAGATGTACTTTACACAGGGTCCCTCACTTTACGTTCCCATAATGTTAATGATCAGCAACGTAAGAAAAATGATCAAGAACGTGTTTTGAAGTTCATGACTGATCACCAACCACATGTTGCCGTCCTAGGAGCTGTTAATTTATCTTGTACTCGCCTGAAAGATGATATCTATGAGGTGAGTCTTACAATAGTCATCGAGATGGTTATAGGGATCTTAGTTTTGCAATTATTTTATTGAGATGTACTGTCATATATTGTAGCTTTCTATTCTTATAGTTTTTTTTTTTCAAATCTCCTTTTTTGGGTATTGGGGGAGGGGGGAAGTGGTGTAACTGATCAGACAGTTTTGGAAACATGAGCTTAAACCTAAGCCCTCAGTGACTTGTTCATCTTAGCAGTTAATAATGCAAATGGAAGTCTTGTCCATGGTCTTTGTAGATTTTATTTCTTTTATTTTTCTTAAATAAAAGTTATGTTTCTTATAATCTAAACATTATCTTCCCATATGAAGAAATAGTTTATTAGCTGATATACTGATAATGTCTTGGCGCAATTAGTCTGATGAAACGAGCTGATGGGTTTTCTTATGTCATTTTTCATTTTTTTCTCATTCTGTATGCATCTTCTTTTAGTGTGTACAGAGTACATGCATCTCCTATTTCAAAAATCCATCTTTGGTACACTGATGCTTATTATTTGATGTTTGCCATTATCAGATCATTTTTAAGATGGTGGAGGAAAATCCTAGAGATGTTGGGCATGATATGGATGGCCTAAGCATTGTTTATGGGGATGAATCTTTGGCTCGCCTTTATGAAAATTCTCGGATTTCATCTGATCAGCTACCTGCACAATCAGGTATAAATGTTTCCAACTTCTAAGTCTTGAGTTCTTGAAGATGTATGGTAGTTAATTTTGAAATTTTTGTGTTGTTAGGCATTGTCAAGCGGGCTGTGGCTCTTGGGCGTTATCTTCAAAATCCATTGGCAATGGTTGCCACACTTTGTGGACCAGGAAGAGAGATCTTGTCCTGGAAACTCAATGCTTTAGAGAACTTTCTCACCCCAGATGAGAAGTATGCAATGGTTGAACAGGTCATGGTAGATGTTACAAACCAGGTAGGCCTTGACATAAATTTGGCTATCAGCCATGAATGGTTGTTTTCACCTTTGCAATTCATTTCTGGGCTTGGACCTAGAAAGGCAGCATCTTTGCAGAGGTCGTTGGTAAGATCTGGTGCAATATTTACTCGAAAGGACTTTGTGACAGCACATGGGCTTGGTAAAAAGGTGTTTGTGAATGCAGTTGGTTTCTTGCGTGTTCGGCGGAGTGGGTTGGCTGCTAGCAGCAGCCAATTTATTGATCTGTTGGATGATACAAGAATTCATCCAGAGTCCTATGTTCTTGCACAAGAATTGGCCAAAGATGTTTATGATGTGGACGGTGGAAATGATGACGAGGATGCTATGGAGATGGCTATAGAGCATGTTAGGGATCGACCTAGTTATCTTAAAAACCTTGATGTTGAAGCATATGCTAAAAGCAAAAAGCGTGAGAATAAGATACAAACGTTTTCTGATATAAGGAGAGAATTAATACAGGGTTTTCAGGATTGGCGTAAACAATATGAAGAACCAAGTCAGGATGAAGAGTTCTATATGATTTCAGGTGAAACTGAGGATACCCTTGCTGAAGGAAGAATTGTGCAGGCAACAGTTCGCAGGGTGCAAGCTCAAAGGGCAATTTGTGCTCTTGAATCTGGATTGACTGGTATGCTAGTGAAAGAAGACTATTCAGATGATTGGAGGGATATTAACGAGTTATCTGACAGACTGCATGAGGGTGACATTCTCACCTGCAAGATCAAATCTATTCTAAAGAATAGGTATCAGGTGTTCCTAGTTTGTAGGGAGAGTGAGATGAGAAACAACCGATATCAGAACATACGGAACCTTGATACCTATTACCATGAAGACCGAAGAAGTCTACAGACTGAGCAAGAAAAAGCTCGTAAAGAGAAGGAACTTGCAAAGAAGCATTTCAAGCCAAGAATGATTGTTCATCCTCGCTTCCAGAATATAACTGCAGATGAAGCAATGGAGGTATGTGTCAATAATTTTGTTAGTGATATCTGATGTTTCAGTTTATATGTTAGCTTGATTTGAATTATGAAACTTCCTGTTGGTAATCAGTCTTATTAACTAACACAAAAATTCATGTTATATTAAATTCTGCTATGTGCTTGTGTGTTATTGACTTATTTTATGCCTCACCATGTAAGCCTGTGGTAGTTAAAAGGAGGTTTGACTAAATTTTACAGCACTGAGTTCAATGTAAGTTCTTGCGTAGGTGATTGAATTGGTCTTCTCTTCCATAAAAAAAAATAAAAAAATAGAAAACAATAAAAAAACAAACAAAAATTTACTAAGACCTTGTTCTCTTTGGTTTTCTTACACTTCTTCTACCATTCATGCTCCTTGATTTGAATATTTTTTTATTTTTTATGCAGAATTGTTGGAGAAATTGTTTAAGTTTTTATTTTTATTTTTTTAATTATTAACCTTTGGAGTCTAAAATTAGTTTGAATCTGAATGTGAAGATCTTTATATTATATGGATCTTAACAGTGCATTCAGTGCTTGAATTTTTTACCTTTATCAACACACATATTATTTCGAAACCATGTTTCTTACGAAATAGTGTCTCATCTGTTATGTTTAACAGTTCTTGTCTGATAAGGATCCCGGGGAAAGTATTATCCGTCCTAGTTCTCGCGGGCCTTCATATTTAACCTTAACTCTCAAGGTTTATGATGGAGTTTATGCTCACAAAGACATAGTTGAAGGTGGTAAGGAGCACAAGGACATCACAAGCTTGCTCCGTATTGGGAAGACCCTGAAAATTGGGGAGGACACTTTTGAGGATTTGGATGAGGTAAGTATTTTATAAAGAATGTGTTTTAGTGAGTTGGACTTTATTAGTTTGTTCTTTTTTCTGTCAATTTATAGCTATTGAAGGTTAATTTCTCTTAATTCTAAATTTGTTTGACTTTTAACCAATGATCTTGGACTATATACAATTTCATAATGCTTGAATCATGGATGGTTAAAATCAATGACAAAAGCAAATGGTATCAAGTTCTCTATTTTGGATAAGAAAGTACAGGTTTAGTGGTAAATGTTCTAATCTCTCTCTCACTCGTGCCAGAGTTATAGTATCACTCATTGATGTTTTGTGATGGATTATTGTAATTTTTGTTGAACTTGCGCAACAGAAGTTTAGATATTTTTCAAACAGAAGTTTAGATATTTTTCAAGTGCAGATTCTTAGGAGTAGGGATTGGATTTCTGTCTCTTTGGTTCTGGAGCAAAATATTTATCATATGCTTGTTGTATTTAGATGTAAAAAAGGTGGCAGCTCTTGTCTTTGTTTCTTTTGATGTATTGAAATGTGATGGCACACTACTGAACTGAGTGCTTATTTGCGTGTTGATAACTTAAAATGCAGGTCATGGATCGTTATGTTGATCCCTTAGTGACTCACTTGAAGGCAATGCTAAATTATCGCAAGTTCAAGAGGGGCACAAAAGCAGAGGTTGACGAAGTTCTGAAGAGTGAGAAATTGGAGTACCCTATGAGGATAGTTTATTGCTTTGGTATATCACATGAACATCCAGGCACTTTTATTCTGACTTATATACGGAGTACAAATCCTCACCATGAGTATGTTGGTCTATATCCGAAGGGATTCAAGTTCAGGAAAAGGATGTTTGAGGACATTGATCGGCTTGTAGCATATTTTCAGCGGCATATTGATGACCCTCAGCATGAGTCAGCACCATCAATTAGATCGGTTGCTGCCATGGTACCAATGCGGAGCCCTGCAACTGGAGGTTCGTCAGGAGCATCTGTGGGCAGTGGCTGGGGTGGTTCCACCACCGAGGGTGGTTGGAGAGGCCAGTCTTTTGATAGGGATCGGTCATCTACACCTAGTTCACGAACAGGTAAAATGAAACGTGGATTTGCAACTTATATGTATGAATGCCAACATTTGCTTGGTTGCATGAGGGTAACTGTTTGTCTTTTTGTGCAATTGAAATGAATTGCAAACTAGGAATTACTTTATTTAGTTTGAAACTTTTTCTATGCAGTTTAGGCTTAAGCCCTTTTAAGTAGAATGGCAGTACAAAATAAAGAATTCAAAGTTACTGTTGAGAAATAGTTCATCTTTGTGTATATACCTTATCCAATTGAAGAACAATTGGCCCTACTCATGGAATTTCGATTGCCCGTTAGTGAATCTTTTGTTTCTGCACAATATGGGATGGCCAGCTGGATGGAATGATCTTCCTTCTTCCCTTTGTGCTCATGTACTTATTTTTAGGCCAGCAGGTTGTTTGGTTTTAATTTGTTTACTGTTGTGCTTCCTTCTATGTGAGTTTGATGTCTTCATTGGTTTAAATCTGTTGTATTGCTTTCCTTGATGTTAGTGCAGATAATGCACTAGGTCGTGCAAATACATGTCCTTGATGTCATAAAACCCATAGTACTCCTTGCTTCCTTTGTCAAGACTTCGTGACTTGATTTTTCATGTTTCGTTATACAGGCCGAAATGATTACAGAAATGGTAGCAGTCGAGATGCACATCCAAGTGGCCTACCTAGACCATATGGTGGGCGGGGCCGGGGTCGAGGCAGAGGAAATAGCACCAGCAATGAAAAGCAGGATTCTGGTTATGATGCCCCTACGTGGGGTTCAGATACCAAGGATGGGGATGATGGTTTGGGCAGTTTTCCAGGTGCCAAGGCGCAAAACTCACCTGGCAGGGAAGCTTTCCCTGGTGGTTGGGGTGCTGGTGGAAGTGGCACTGGAGGCAGCAGTTGGGGTGGCGGTGGGGGCACTGGCTGGGGTGGCGGAGCTGGTTCAAATGACAATGATGGCTGGGGCCAAGGAGGTGGTGGTGGCACAGGAGGATGGGGTGGGGCTGGTGCAAATGATGCTGGTGCTGATAATGGGACTTCAGGCTGGGGTTCTGACAAAAAAAAAAAGGGTTCTGATAATGGGTCTTCGGGATGGGGTTCTGAACCCAAAAGTTCACAGTCCCAAGCTGGAAACAGATGGTCTGAGAACGGTGGCGGCAGTGGTTGGTAAAGAGGCATAACTGTCTTGTCCACCTTTAACAGTCTTGCCACTACTAGTTTACATGGTTCGGAGGTTGCTGCTGCTATACATGGTTCGTGAAGACGCTCGACTCTATCTGACTCTAGTCTAGCTAGTTATGCGAACTGTATTTAGGACCTTGTGACGTGGCAAACAATTGCAACGGCATAACCTCTACTCTGCCTTGTACGTATCTTTAGATTATTACAAGCACTATCGATTATTCTCTCTATATTACAAGCACTTGAAGGAGTAAAATTTAAAAAATTTTCGTTTTTTAGGATTGTGAAAATATTTAGACGAAACTAACAATATTTAGTATAAATTTTGATAATTTAGTCAAAATTTTGGCGAAATTTTCAGCTTTGAGGTGGGATTTCTGAGAAGTCTATGGGTTGTGGGAGGATTTGAAATGCCGTTGGAAGTCAGCGTCGAACATCACCGATCGACTTTGACTGGGCTTTTGGGTTTGGGCTTTTTTGGGTAAAACCGTGCACATGGAGTGATAGAGGAGAGAGACAAGCTCAATGGATCAAAAACCATCATCATCTGCCATCGGACGCACCCTCACGTGCCGATGAAGGTTGGTGACAGTGAGAGGGAGTTGCGAGCAGAGAGATGCAAGAGAGAAGAGTTTCATTCTTCATAATTGAACACGTGAGAGAGAGTTTTTAAAATATAAAAACAAACTTTTGGATTTTAAAATCCTCAAATGTAAATTTACAAAATTGTCTCTCTCTTCAAATATCCATAAAAGTCAAACGTAACTCGGATTTATAAACGGTTTGCGTCTATGGGCTTGTCGGTTTAAGACTTTTCTAACGATTCCAAAGTCAACAAAAGCCTTTAAGGACCGATCTCAAGTCTTAAAGAACTAGTCCTTTAGACAATTTTTGAGAAAATAAAAACACTTCGATGGGATCTGTCCTACCGATCAATCCTATAGGACCAAAACAATTTTTACATAAAACCAAACACTATTTTTCAAAACTAAAGATATTAAAACACATTTAAATGCATATTAATAAAATTCAAATAACTTAGGATGTATGCAAGGTCTCTAAATCAAATTACCTTGATTCTAAATGAAATTGAACATCAAGACATGCTTTGATTAAAATCACTTTGGATACGAGACTTGAGAACCAACTCACCAACCTAAGCTAATGTACAAGCTTATATTTTTGTATAGAAGAAATTTCCATTTACAAAATTACACTTACACTAGATCAAAAAATCAATCTTGGGTAAAGTAAAAAATCCAAAATATTATATTTTTCAATAAATTTCCCAAAATTCTCAAAATTAATTGTCAAATAATTTTTGTAAAAATTCGGAGTCTCACACTTTGCATAGTTTGTTATTAATTATATATGTCTTTGCAAATTATACAATTAGTCCACGAACAATGAAACATCATTCGTTATCCACTATTTTTCGCTCTATGAGGGTAGGAAGTGTTAATTATAATTAAGTATTATTTATTATCCACCAATTTATGTAATTATTGATTAGTAAATAATTTTTATTTAACTGTATTTGTCCATAACGTATTATATTCATCTTATATCACATATATAAAATCTACTATATAATTTGATTTCTTCAAAAATTTTTTTATCAATGTAGTATATAATATATTACATAATTATATTGTAAAGTTTCATTCAAAATTTTCTTATTTTATAGTAATTTTCGTCGTTTACGTGTAATTTTGTTAAAATTTAAATTTCATTAAAATTTTCACAAAAATCAAAATTTTATTGCTTGCAAGCACTATGAAATACTATCTCTCTCTCTCTCCCTCTCCCCCCTAATAAGTAAAGCAATGCTAGTACCCTAACTCTTGCTTTCTTCCTCTACTCTGTTTTCTGTTGAGATATTGGGCTGATAGTCAACACCACCATAAGGCGTAGGTGGACATTAGGCGTGTAATTAGAGCTTTATTGTAGGACGTGTAATTAGAGCTTGATTGTAGGATGTGTAATCAGAGTAATTGTAGAATCTATACCATCCATCCATGGCTATACATGTACTTACAGGTTCATTGCAAATATAATATACAGAAATATTATTTCTAAATTCTGATTTTGAAGTTTTTCTTCTTCAACCACACGGACCTCATTTTCACATAATGCGTTGTCTTAAAAACGCAATCCCTTATACCACATCCACTTGTAATAAGGGATCTAGGATCCTTAAAGGTCATGATTTGCTTAATGCTTTGAAGGCCTCTACTGCTTTGAATAATTTCAACGCTTTTGATGATTTAAGGCATGGACTATGGGATGAGATTGTCAAAGTCAAGAGTCAAGGCCTTATTGCCACTAAAAAAAAGAAAAAAAAAAGATCAAGGCTTTGAACATCCTCACTAGATCCACCAAACTTGTGAACTTATAAGTAAAAGTAATAATACCCATCATCCTAATTTATAGTAATTAAATAGTATAAGAGAAGTCTTTACTTTTTTGTTTTTTTGTTTTTTGTCAATTGCATATCATTATATGGGTTGGATGGGTTGGATAACAACTAATATATGGGTTTAGGTTGGATATATATAACTAATATTTAATTTTTTTTTTGAAAAAAAAGAGGGTGGGCCCCCCTTCCCCCCCAAAGCCCAGCTATATGTTCGTCCCTGATATAATACCATTCAAATTTCTTATAAGGAAAGGAGAGAGGGAAGGAGGATTTTTTGATTCCCAGCCCAATGGTGGCCTCCATTTTTTGATCTGATGACTCTAACTTAGCGAGTGCACTACACACACAAGAATTAGAGAGTGAATGATGTTTTATTCATCATTTAATTGAAGTTTTTTAATTATTCTCTTGTAAGAATAGGGATTGATAAAAGGTGATCTAATTACCTTTACACTGTGATTAAAACCTTAATCACTGACATGTCCCAAATTTTTTATTACTTGAAGACTTTGGACCAATCAAATAAACTAACAATTGCATGATAGATAGATGCATAACACCTTTGATCACTTCAACACTTCAACACAAAGTCACAAAATATTTAGTAACTACGTGACAATCTATGCACTCAAAGGATTCATCATAATAGACATCTTAGTGCTATCTACAACTACATCAATCTATTTGAACAATTATTTCAAAGCCAATCACAATTATATGCTCAAGGTGAAACAATTTGTGATTTGTGTTTAGAAGTTGAAGTAAAATCAGTAATCATTCAAATACAAAACTGAGATCATAAGCACACAAGTTGTTTACCCAGAAATCCCATCAATGGTTAAAACACTGGAGGTTAATAAAAGTTGAGATAAAATAGTAAATACAATGAGTTATAAGTTACAAACAAACAAACAATTTGTGTAGAAACAAAGTTAAGAAACACACGTGTGAGAATGGAAATGGGAAAGATTCGAAAGTACTTAGAAGGATAAACATTGACTGATATGAGAAGAAAAGTAGAGATTAGATGAAAGTTGAAGTTGATCAACATACAAGAAGATAAAAATCAACGATGAAAGAAAGAAGATCAGTGTCGTCACTTATCAGGTCTCTCAATAGTCCACTCGTTGGCGCAATTTGGGGTGTCCAGTGTCATCACTTGGCTCAGTTCAATGTCTCCAATTTGGGTTTTAGAGATACTAAAGAAGAGGAAGCAGTGGCAGAGTCGTTGGAATGATTTCAAAATAGAGGCTCAGGTACCTCTTCGTATTCTTCTCCATGCTCTTAATTATGAAGTGGGTGAATTAATTTCACTTTGATTTCTTCATTAATTTCTCTTCTTATTCTTCATTTGTATCGGAAAAATCGGATACCCTTGTTGAGAGCATTGGATACTTGTATTCGAAGAGTCACATATGTATTAGTTGACTAGGATATGTATCCAACACATATTTGTTTGTGTTCGAGGCGTATCCGTATTTGATATGGGATATATCACCAAACTCCTGTATCTGTGCTTCAGAGGGTCTATAGTTCAGGATCATTTCCCTTAATAACATAAAAGGTGAAGAGTGCTGGAAAGATGATTGAGCACATGTGATTCTGGATTTTGGTGATAAATCTTTTTAAAGTGCTTTTGCTAATAGAAAAACTAAACAGTCGAAACGTTCATTTTCATATATCTATTAGAAATTTAGAATGTTAAGTTCAACTATATGAGAAGGAAAGTATGCGAAGATACAGTGCTATAGGAAACTGAAGTTAATACCAATGATGCCAAAATTGCAGTGTAAACAATTTTAATGACTTCCAAGAATGAAGTGAACTAGTTGAGAAGCGTCATGGGCAAGGTGATTTAATTGATATTTGAAGGCCTTTAAGTTTTGATTATTATTCTTTGAGTCTATTGTAAATGTAATTAAATAGTTTTGCTTGACTGTTTAATTTTCTCCTTTTTTGAACCAAAAAGGGTCTCTGTTAGCTCTTTCATTTTACTTTCTTAAGAACCAAAAAAGCTTCATGGTGTGAGGATTATTTATGCTTCTCAAGAAATAAATAAATTTGGTCTTATGCTTCAAAAGAGGAGGCATTTCTTAATATTAGATGCAACATAAGACTTAAAGCTTGACCTAAGCTAACATCTGTGTTGTGTTAATAGTTCCATTTTAGATAAACAAAATATTCAAATCTAGCTACATATTTAAAAAAAAAAAATCAAAGAAAGAAAACCCTAATCTTGTTATCCAACAATTTCACTCTCCCTAACACATGTCTCACCCATTTCTGTCTCTCCTTCTCACTTTCCTTTTTTTTCTTGCCTTATTAATAAAGTCCTCAAATCTCTATCTCCCATCAAATTCCTCCCTATGGATCTCTCTCTCTCTCTATAGTACACTCTCTCATCTCATTCTTTTTCCTGTCAAAATACCCAAAGTCGAAACCACCAGTGCCACCCAATTCCAACCATTTTATGGCAACCCGATTCTTCCACTGCGATTTGATAGTCATGGTAAGTTCTTGTTGTTCTTTATCTTGTCATTTTAAAGTTTGATAATTCTAATTGTTGTTTATACGTTTTTTTTAGGTTACTAGATTAGAAACAAGTGTGTCAGCTGAATTTTTGGTTTGATTTGAAAAATTTGGTGTGATTAGCTCAAGGTTTAAAGTATCAGCCATGAGAATATTATCGAGACTCTAAAATAAGAAAATATCGAGGGAAATATCGTTATTGCGGTCGATATCGGCTACTATCCACATATACCACATATATTAGCTTCAAAACACATAATTTTTAAATAAAACTTTAAAAAATGTTAAATCAATCATTAATGCATATACTAAACATTTAAGTTTCATAAAATATGGTATGTATGATAAGAATAAAATATGGTATATATGATAATACACATCAGTATTAAGTTGACATTTCAAAAAGTGTAATTGAACTAGAATACATAATTAATGCATAACTTTATTAATACTTGAGCTTATTGTAGTAGAATAACAAAAAATGCAAGTCGTTGCATACTTATTGCCTTCTACATCAATGACATACCTTCATGCTAGATCAATTCCAGTATTTCCACTAACATTTGTCATTTAAAATCTATCACCTAATTGCATAATTAATTTTATAATAGTTTAAGTGTATAGCTTATTAGTAAGGTTTTATTGTATGTAATTGTAAAATTCTAATAAAAAAAATACATGTCCAATATGCAAATATGGTGAACAATAAAGCTCTTAAAATAATAAATAACAAACATATAATCAAATAAAAAACATAGCTATTATAAAAAAACCAATAAACTATATAAATACAAGTATTATTAGTTTAAATTATAAATCATTTTCATATACATGTTTTTTAATTATTAATAGAATGTTATCCTATTAAGTATTAAATTAGAATGTAAAATTGCAATATTTAACTAATAAATTTATAGCTCAAAACTCTTGATATTATTTTAAAGCCAAAAAACTGATGGTAAAAATTTGAGCCCAAACTCAATAATCAATTAGTAAGCCCAACACTCATTAATCAACTAAGCCCAAAGATGAAATAAGTGATTCTGCTTGAGCACAGGCTGCACAGCCACCAGACCCAGATGCGTTTGAGAGAGAGAGAGAGAGAGAGAGAGAGTGAGACAGAAGCGAGACAGGGAGAGACAGAGACAGAGAAAGAGCAGACTCACCTTCACAAAGCTCACAGCTGCTGATTGAAGGTTCCTGCTCAAAGTTTGGTGCCGAAACTCTCAATGTCAGATTCTTCTTTTTCAATTATTGGGTTTTGATATTCTAATGTTAAATCATTGATTAGGGTTCTTAATTAGTACTTGGGTATGGAAACTTATGGTTAATTTGGTTTACTTTCTCATTCTTCCCTTTTTTATTTTCAATTTTTTTCTCTGATTTTGTTGCGATGTCGGCCAATATCGGGGATTTCGCGATATTTACCGACATTGTCGTGGATAGGGGGGAAATTTCGGGGATACGGGAGAAGATTTTGCTTTTCGTATTGTCGGCCGATATTTAAAACACTGCCTCTGAGTAGAAAAATACCTGTGCTTTTATTCATCTCATGTGTGTGGGTTTTTATGTATGTAAACGTATTTGTAGATGTGTACTAAAGTAGTAAACGTTTTGGTGCAGGTGTTGGCTGGGGCTTTTAAAAATCACCTGGTCCATTAACTTACTTGGGTTTTTATTAGGAGTATTCATACTGGCTAAATAATTGAAAAATATGGACGGTTCCCAAGATCAGCCACTCCCTCCTGGTGTACAGTCTTTGCCGAAATATTCATCAAGTCCAGCTCAACCCTTACCATGCCCTCCCCATCACTTTAGCTCTTCTGGAAGCTACCCGTCTTCTATTCTCCCTACAACTTCAACTTTTAATACCACGGCACAATGCTTCTACCCACATATGAGTTCAGTACCCCAGTATAATTTTGTTCCCACTGCTCCGCAGTCTTTCTATCAAAAATTTACACCACAGGGTCCTGGTTCAGTTAATCTGGCTGGTCCTGGAAACCACAACTTGCATTCAGACACTGTTCAATCTGGTGCTCACCACAACTTGCCTTCCTCATATGAGCAGAATCCTTTGGTCTGTGATCATCCAAACCGGTCAGGAGAAGCTCACGCTTCTCAACAATTCAGTGCTCCACAGGATGACTCATCAAATATGCTCAACAATGCTGCTGTCCTGATTGAGCAGCGGTCACACAAACAAAATGCAGAAAGTGAAGGAATGCCCCGGATGAAGGATACTACTCAAGAAACTAACTGTATTGATGCAAAAGATCAGAGAAACACTGATGCCACTTCAATTATTCATAACAATTCTGTTGATCTTGTCAATGAAAAGTACAGCATCACACATGGTGCTCTCCATCCATCTATGAGAAACTCAAGACTACATTTTGAAAATGCTAGTGAAATTGAAGCTGCTGCGCAAAATGTGGTGTTGCATGAACAAGTGTGTATGCTTTTTTTTATTGATTTTTTCTTTTTATGTAAAGGGCTTATTTATGTTTTTCATGTCATTATTTGTACTTATGTGATTATTTTTGGTTTGTCTGCATTATAGGAAGTATCTACCCAAAATATCTTTCGTAGCCAAAGGTTTGTATTTATTTGTTTGACTAAAATCTTCTCTTTTCTGATGGATTTGCAAATATTAAGTTTGATGTTTTGTTTTTATAATTTCAGAGAAGCAAGAGGTGTGGGTGGGTCTCCTAAGGATGATTTAGACATCTTCTCAGAACGCCTTGATCCGTACGCTCTAAAGGTGTGTAATTTGAAACTGTTTTAATTTTCTCTTGTTGCAGCATCAACTTTATAGGTATGTCCACTGTGTATCATCTCCTATTCTGAAATTATAAGTACTGCTACAGGAGCATCTACTGAAGATGACCACGGAACATCGTGCTCAAATGGCTTTAAAACGTGGGAAGTCTACCCCTGCTGAAGAAGGTTGGTAGCAAGTTCCTTCTTTAGGTTGACTTGAACTATTATTTCTCTTCTCAACAGTTATACCTTTTTTCAAAACATGGGAAGTTTGTCCCCCATTAAAAGGTTTATGGTTCCTTCCCTCTCATTTACTGTTGTGTCTTTCTCTTTATTTACTTTTGTGGCCAACTCTCTTGAACCTCTGTTCGTGTTAAAAAAGTTTCTTTATTATAATAAAAAAAGAGGAGTTTGTAATGAGGAACAAGTGACCTCTTAACAAAAAGAGAGAAAACTAAGACATAAGTACAACTAAATATTATATACTTGAAACTCCTTTGAAGGAAAATGAAAAAAAAAGTACTCTAGTGAAGGGATCTTAATACCAAATATTGAGGGCTTGCATTGGAGCACTATTATTGAGGTTGGAGTCGGGTGGTTGGGTAGACCTTTGTAGAAGAATAATTGATGAGAGCAATTTTTTATTGGTAAAAATAAGTTACCTGGTTCATACAATTTTTAGTTTCATGGAGGTGTTAGGTGATACCATTTCAGCTTCACAAGGGGCATGATGTAGGAGAAGGAATAATATGTGGAAATGATTCTGTGTGTATAAATTGGGCTTTTTGATTACTGTAAGTTGTTGGTAGATGAAGAAAAATAGAAATTCTAGGGAAGCAAGGAAAGGATAGGAACTGCTAGCATCACACCAATGGGACTCTAGGCATCACACCTATGGTTAGGATGCATCACATTATCCTTGAGAGAAGAATGAGCTTGCTGGAAATTTCTCTAAGTTTATTCATGTCTCAAAAGAAAGGTTCACAAGCCTTATACATAGTTCTACTAGGCTGCCTGCTATTCATGACTGCCGGCCATACAATCCATACAAAACATTGAACCAATATTACGCCAAACATCATGTATATCACAAATATGCTTACTGAAAGCTTCTGCTTTAGCACTAGAACATGCCTCATTCGGCAAATGAATCAAATCAATTGGCTGGTGCGGAAGTAAGCCAGTTACTATCTCAAAGGGGTTATGATCAGTGGACTGATCTTTGGAGGTGTTATATGAAAATAAAGCAGTTGGAAGAATCTGGTCCAAACTTTTGTTATGATCGCCAACTATGTCACCTGAGCTTCGATTATTAATCTATGTTTGACCATCAGTTTGTGGATGGGAAGAAGAAGAAGAAACCTCCAGCATTGTACTCGAAAACTTCCATAGGGTGCGCCAGAAGTACCTCATGAATTTCACATCACGGTTGGAAAAAATTGTTCTAGGCAAACCATGAAGTCGTTCAAGAAGAGTTTAACAATGTGGAAAACACCTGAAGTCTTTGAATAAGGAATAATTATAAAGTAGGTCATTTTTGAAAAATGATCAACAACAACAAAAATAGAATCATGACCTTGAATTGTTCTTGGTGACCCAAAGACAAAATCCATGCCTAAGTATTGCCATGGCTCATGAGGCAGATGAAGTGGCATGTATGAACCTGTATTTTTGTTCCTTCCAAAATTTGGCAAGTTTATATGGTGAAATAATCTTCACCACATTTCTTTTCAGGCTTAGGCCAATAAAAGCAATCCTAGATTATGGAAATTGACTTGTCTCTTCCAAACTGACTGGCTGCTTCTTCGGTGTGCCATTCCCAAATCACTTTCTCATTCAAAGACCTAAACAGGGTTTGGTATCCTGAACATATAACTATTGTGAAAAGAGAAATTGGGATTTTTGTCTTGCTGTCCGGTCCAATATTTTTAAAGGTGAGGCAGCGGCAGAATGCTTCAGGTGTCCTTGTACCTATGGGCGATCCAAAAAGGTGTAACCCTAATTGCAGAGGGCAGAGGGATAAGCCTCATGTCCTGAAGGCGCATTAAATGCATGTCAGTTGCCGAAGTGTATAACCTTTGAAGCTTTGTTAGTTTGTTTGTTGTTTTTTTAATATACCCTAGACAGCTGCAGTTGTTGGTGGGAGAGAGCTTGCCAGAGAGGTTTGATTTCAGAATATGGAGATTGGAAGTTTCAGGTTATTTTTCTTGTTCTAAATTTTTTTGGCAAAAATGAAGCCTTTCCCAGTTTTGCTCCTGCTTGGTTTATTTGGAAATAAAAGGTTTCTCCCAAGGTTAAGGTTTGAGCCTGGATTGCTTTGCATGGAAAGCTAAATACTTGTGATTTGCTGTAAAAAAGAAGGCCAAACGCATGTCTCTCACCTCAATGGTAAGGTGGTGTTCTGATTCATTGTCCAGTACCTTTAAGGCCATTGTTGAAATTGTTTAAGGAGGCAGACCTGCGTTGGGAAGGTAGTGATGGCTGTTTTTTGATGCTCAATGAAAGGCTCTGAGGTCTTGCAGGAGGAAAGAAAGCCAAAATAGTTGCAGTGCTATTGACTGTATTTTGGGTTATTTTGTGGGAAAGAAACAAAAGAATTTTTTAAGGATTACAAAGGGTTGGTGGTGGAGGAACTGTGGGGAAAGTTCGGTACTTTCTTAGCTCTTTGGACTTCTGTGCCCGGTCTGCTATTTTACCTGATAATTTACACACCTGGTAGAAGTCAAAAACTCCTAAAATTTCTGCTTCTTTTTCAAGAGCCTCTAACACCCACAAAAAACAAAAAGGTGCCCAGCTGCTCTTTTACCTGATAAGTGATATTCCACCTGGTAGAAGTAAAAAAACCCTAAAATATTCTGCTGCTTTTTCAGGAGCCTCTAACACCCACAATCGATGCCTCTAAACCAAATTCCATAGCTGGGATCTTCACTCTTGAGTGGCTCTAAGGTGTTGACAGTAGTTTTAACTTGTAGGGTGCATTCCTGAGTCTTTCTTTCTTATTGCACACATGTAAAGTATCCAGATCATTTGTTTGCCAAGTAGCTCATAATGGTGTAGACAAAATGGCTTTGGGTGATTTGAAACCACAAGAGTAATTGCTTAAGGAAAGAGTGAAAATGTACTGCTAAGTGAAATATGGGTGCAACTAAGATAACCTAAGCTTGTAGGTTTTGTAGCTGTTTCTGTGGGTCACCTTTTGAAGTCCTTTGCCAGATTTGCTATGTCAATAACATAACAAAATAGAGCTTGCATTCTGGATTGATCTGAATAATGCTTCCATCTACTGCTTTCATACTAGGTAACAGAGAAATTGGGAACGGCTATGGTGTTCCAGGGGGAGGTGCGTATTATGGTGCTCCAACGCCTAATATTACTACACCTGGTAAGATTAATCAGCAACACTCTAGGACTATTTTAATTATTGTTGTTGTTATGATTATTTAATACTATTATTATTATTATTATTATTATTTTTCTCTTGATTGTTCATTGTAGAAATTGAGCATTTTCTTACATACGATGCCTAGGAAATTTGGGAGTTGGAAATAATGAGATGGGTCAGAAGAACTTTGAGGCTGATAAAGAGTTTGAACAGAAACCTCCAGCTAAAGAATTGCCCGAGTATCTTAAGCAGAAGTTGAGAGATAGAGGTATTCTTAAAGATGACTCAAAAAAAGGCGATCTTGTAAGTTTTAACTGTGAAAATCATTTCTCCTTATCAAGCCTTCTACCACCACATTTTCGAATGCGTTTTACATTGTTTTGTGAGACAAAACAATATGGTCCTAATAATATACTCTTCAATATTGTTGTGAAAGTTCAACTGGAGTTTCTGAAAATGCCTTTCTCTTTGTAGTTGATGTGATGTTCAAGTTCTGTTTATTTACAGGTTGTGCAAGCATGTGTTGAGTCAAATATTGGCTGTTTACTAGGTCAATCTGAGTTAGAAAAACAATTATAGAGAGTCCCATTGTTGTCTAGTTTTTTTGGGCACCGTTACTGTGAATGTATACCTCGAATGTGACAAACATATTAGAATCAACTTGGTACCACTATGTGGGTTGGGGGAATTACAGCACAAGAAGTTTGGCCTTGGTGAGGATTTGAGGGATACGAGGGGGGAAATTTTGATACCCTAGTTCTATTTATCTGCATTCTGCAAGTTTTTGTTAACTCTCATGGTACTTGTGTATTAGGTTGATCTAGGATAAAAAAGCAATTATAGGGATCCCCATTTTGACCCTTTTTTTTTTTTTTTTTTT
>QANT01002532.1:0-17850 GCA_003254885.1 Purshia tridentata
GTATTTTCATTTGGCAATTTTAGTACTTCATAATTTTAGTTTCTATTTTTAGTTTCAATTTGCATTTTTTAGAAAATTAAGAAGAAAGAAATGTGATTAATCATCAGCCAGTAAATGTAATTTTTATGGGTAAAACTAAAGTAACAAAAAAAATGATAAAACACCGAAAATTCAATGTGAATTGATGAAAATGTTCATATAAATAAATGAATTACAAAATAATAATTAGTCAAAATTTTTTTAAATAAAAAATCAAAGGAGCTAGCCATGAACTCAATGATGTACAGTACTTGTCTTTGTGGTAGAAAGGAGCTAACCTTGGGCAAGAGTACGTGAGTGATTTGGGAAAATGTAGAAGGAACGTTATAAAGAGAGTTGGAGAGTAAATCACGTTTTTTTTATGAGTTATTTCTTTAAGGTACTGACCAAAATATTAAAATAATAATATTTACCTTATTGTTAAATCTAATTAATTAGTGCACTAGAGAATAAATAGAATGCAAAGCATGCATCTTACAATAATTATTTCTTTATTGTAAATATGTGTAATTCATATTGTATTTATCAAATGATATAGTTATTAGCCCTCTTTAATATATAAATGAGACGTTATAATTTAAGTGACATTGGATTGAACTTGTTTAGAGCCTAAAAGAACCGATCGAACCGGTCCATTGTATACTTAATTTCTATTCTTAACGATGCGATCCTTTTGTTTCTTATGAAGAACTCAAACTCCATCAAAGTTTAACATAGTTGAAATATAAATTTAAAATAACTGGTAAATCTGAGAGATGGGTACCATATACAAATACATCCAAAAACAATATTCACCTAAGCCAGATGTAGGTACTGGTTCTGACATAGGCCTCTCGAATCGAAATGATGAAAAACTGCAGGCTTTTCCAGACTACATCAATCTGAAAGAAACTGCCAATTACCAAAAGCAAAACGCACAGGAAAGAAGACTAGCTACAAGCCTACAACAAGGTTGAAAGTTCTATGTTTGAACAATGAGTGAATTGAAAAAATTTCAAAAAAGAAAAGAGCTAGAAATTATAAACCTATGCAAGCAACCTCAGATATATTAAACTTGGAATTACAAATTTGCTTCAACATGAAACTGATCAATGTCTAACTTTATTAGGATATTTTAAATGAAAATTCTAACAACATTAAGTATGAAAATGCACATGAAAATGCACGTGGGTCAATTTGTTTCTAGTGGTAATGTGAGACAACCCCAAAATTTGAATGGCCGGTGGTATAGGTCTAAAGGAAAAATCCCAAATTAAATTGCAGCACAGGCACACTAATGTAATTGGGTATCTAGTTATGTACTCTGCTAACCAAATTTACCAAAACAGTGATCATGATAGCAATGGATGCTAATTTAATCTATGTACACCTTAAAGGAGAATGAGGACAAAACAAAACAAAAGCATTAACACCTGAAATTTTTGATTTATATCCCCTAAACAATTAATATTGTACAACATGATTACATTAATAGAATCCTCTAGAGCCTCTGGACTGGTAAAGCTCCAACCTACTTTTGGCTTCTGGTAATAATGTTTCAAATGAACGTTCATTAGCCAGATGGGCCTGCTTAGCTGACCATTCCAGCACAATAAGCACCTCTTCCTGAGCCAGAGTCTGACTGTCTGGAATATGCAATGAAATGTAGCACAACAGTATCAATGAAGGGATTTGAATCAGTTGTTCTCCAAAATAGACGAGTTGGATTAGGTGCTTGGCCCCTCCTGCATCTATAATTGCTTTACAGTGATTGACATGGAGGAAGTTTTCAGTGCATGCAAACTTGTTGAGGGTAATGACAGCCTCTGTGGAAATGTATGCATCTCTTTCATCAAGTAGTTTTACCAATGGCCCGATTAGCCTCGTTTCGGTTGCTCGGAAAGTCCTTGCCAAGTTGCCAATGGCTCTGATGCAGGGTCCGAGGAGGTCAGGCGGGTCTTCCTTTTCTATGATCTTGAGCAATTGCTCCACCACAGCTTTGGCGGCAGGGGATGTGGGCTTGAACGCATTGCGCCTCAAGTCGGAGTTCTGCTCTGCAACCTCAGTGATTTCCATCAATGCCATGGCCGAATGCATTTGAACCTCACCAGTACTCTTCTCTAGCAAAACTGCAAAACACAAAAGCGCTTTTGACTCCGTGATGCTTCGGCACACAACCACATTCCCTTTTGCCAGCTTCCAAAGGGCTTTTGCCGCCATTTTCTTCATCTCGGCCTTGGTTTCCGGGTCCTCGTATTCTCTCCCTTTGATGCTGGCCCCGGATAGTGTCACATGGGCCGGCTTTGGGTTGTTAGGGGTGGAATAGTGAATGTGAGACGCCGTCTTTTCTTGCTGTAGGACAGGCCCAGTAGGACTCTGGCTCTTCTTTATAGCCAGATTATTATTCACCGCATTTTTCATTTGAGTAATCGATTGCTGTTGATTCCCTGTAATCGGATGTGAGACATTAACTCCAGCCTCCCCATTGTGATCGGGACGATGATAATTATTCGTACCATTCGTACTATTCGCCAACACAATCGAATGAATCGACATCTGTTGTTTACTCGTAATCGTGTACTTACTATGTTCTTGAATGGTCTCAAAAGCCAAATGACTAACTAGAAGCCGAATCACATTGTTCTGGGCAAACGGGTCTTGGCATTTTGGGTGGTTTTGTGCCAATTCGGACACTGCCCACGCAACTACGGCCTGAACTTTCATGTGCCCTTCTTTGAGGATTTTTGCAAATACCGCGCAAACTCCTGCGTTCAAAATCTGTTCGACGCTTTCTGGGTCCTTACCCAACAACCCGATTGCCCGGGCAGCGTTCTCTTGACCCTCTTTCTCTCCTTCTTTAGCCACCTTCAAAAGTGGTGGGACCCCACCTTCCTCAATTATTAGCTTACCGTACCTGTCGTTGTCCCGAGCCAACGACACTAAAGACGCCGCCGCATCTGATCTCTCCTCCAACGTCCCGTTGTATAGATTCGCAATCTGCTCCCAAATGAGGCCCAGAATCGGTTCGTTTTGGGCAATCGGAGGGAGACCCAAGTACTCGTCATCGCGGTCTTCGGCGGAGGCGGAGATGCGGAGTAGCCACGAGACATCGCCAATGGAGTTCTCGAGCTGCGAAGAGGTCTTGCGAAAGGAAGTGGCGGGGATGATGGTGAAGACGCGCTTCATGATACCGTTGGCGCGACACTTGGCCACTAGGACTAGGGCCTTGTCCAGGACCTGCTCCGTTTCGTCGATGATGCGGCGTGTGGGGCGCTCGTACAGGTCATTGCTCGCACGCGCCGCCTGGCGGAGGAGCCCCGCCAGCTTTTCGGTCTTGGCCTTGATCTCCATGCAATCGGTCTTGAACGACTGCGCCTCGTCGGCGGCCTTGGTCACCTGGTCTGCCAATTGGATTGGCCGGGCTAGGATCTCCTTTACGAATGCCGCCATGACCCCCAAGAATTACAAAGTAGACCTTCAAAACCAGATCAAACACCTTCAAATCCGAACATGGAGACGGGTTTTTGTCGTAGAAGGTGTACATACAATGTACGTGGCCTGGCTCTTTCTATATGTCCTTCATCATGTTTATTCAATCAATCAAAAACTTGCGTAAAATTGGTGTCATTTCCATGGCAGACGAAGTTTCAGTTCCTTGTTTCTTTTTTCAGGTAGGGAATCATAATTAGGGATGCGTTTGTTGCATTCCAATGTCTCTGTTAGGGAGGTGGTGGAGATGGAGGGAGGGTGGCGCCGCTGGCAGAGGAGGAGGTATTGGTTATGGTCAGACGGGTTTTTCTCCCAGTTTCATGCAGAGGAAAACTGCATTTACTTTTCCACGTTATATACAGCAACTGAATTGATTGGTCTCTAAACTCACTTCGTAAAGGGGTAAATTCGAATTTGACCTATACGTGGTGGTTTTTTGAAGAATAGTAACGAAGATACGTTCAAATATTTTGTTGCATAATACGAAACATATTTCATCAACTAATCAATAACTAGAACATGACACACATGAACGTACGTACTGTATCTCAAGTAATATTTAGGAAGTTTTGACTTCAAAATAGGGACAATTATGGAAAAAAAAAAAATGAAATATATCTAATTTTTTTTCTAAGCGAGTTATGTACATTATCTTTTTTTATATTTTATCTTTAATATAGATAATCAATATATAGAAGTTACCACTAATTTTAGTTATCTACTGATGAGTCCGTGTAATTAATTTGTTAATTGGTTGTTGGTATATACAAGTAACATCTAATTATATAAACATGTTAATTAGTTTTTTTCAGCCAGGTGCTTCCCACTTGCGCCTGGCTAGTGGCTTATAGTGATGAAACTCGAGTTTAAGGAACAAAAAAGAAAGATTGGCGATATGATTAATGATCTTCAACATGTTAAGTCGTTTTTGCATATACAGTACTTATTGTGGGGTTTAGTTCAGTGGGAAGCTTAAGTACTTATTGTACGTACTTAGGGCTTTTGATCGATGAGATTAATTAAACTCAAGTTTGATCACGGCCCCTTAATTTTCTATTCACTTTGATAGTCAGATATTAGGTTTTCTACATGACAATTCACATGTATGATGTATCCAAGGAAAGCGCAGTGAAGATTCCAACCAGGCCGAGAGGCCAAGTTGATGCGTATAGCTCGATCGATCGATCTTAATGGGATGCCCTGGATTCCCCTGTGCTATTCGGATCTGTCCACCGGGGTAAGGCCCACCCACCAGTCACCACCACCATTATATACAATTTTCATTCCCCCGTCCGACTTGTCAATCATGTATAGTTTCTATAAATGAATCTAGAAGAGGGTGGATTTTGTCATCCTCATCTTTCGTCCTTTGTCTCATAAATGGGGTTCGTGCAATGAAGTAAATATATATAGTTTGAGTTCAAATCTTCACAACCCTATGGGGGAGGAATTTATTTTTCAAAATAGTGTGATTGATATATATATGGTAGTGTCAGATTTCCCAATTAAGGATTAAGTGGAAAATGAAAATTATCCTGTTAAAATAGATCATACCATTTACTTCGCATCAACTAGTTATATATTGCTCGATCTAGTGATATTTATATGGCGTAAAATTGACTCTTATATATGGCCAAGAAGGTCAACACTAAAGCATAGAAATCGAGATTCTAGGTAACAAATTAAGACATTGTCGGGCTGTCTAAATTATACTATAGACTGGACCATTAGATCGAGAAACTGAGAAAAGCATTGGATGCTCGATCTTGTGAGAATGCACAAGAAACCAAAGCATTAATTGATACCCTTTTCCACGTGCCATGCATATACAATGAACTCATCAAACTTTTTACAAACCCAATTTCCAAACAAACATTACTAGCTAGTACTTACTAATTATAAGCTTATTAATATTGTCCTTCTTCCACAACCACTTGGACATGTCTTTGTGGAAGGTTTCCCAACTATATATATCGGCATGTATATCACGTTTCATCTAGCTGCTACCTTATTATATATGTATATATACACTTTTCGCATGCATGCAATGATCTGCATCATCGTACGAAAATTATTGTGCATGGTTTTGTTTGCTTTACCTAATAGGCCATATATATATGGAGTTCGAAGTTCTGTTCCTGAACAGAGTAAAGAAGGAATCTTTCCATGACTATTTGAGAGTTGAAAGGGCACATGTGATGATTTACAGTACTTATTAATTGTTGTACGTACATGACTGTCAGCTCAATAATTTTCTGCATCACTGCATATATGCCGACCTTTTTTCAAAAAAATAGCTTCATTAATTAGACTTAATCCATTATATTTAAGACTCAATTTCATGAATTTTACAATAATTTGACTCGAAAGTTTCTTATAAATCGATTTGAAAAGTATTTATTGGCAGATCGAGAAAGAATTGAGTTTGTAACATCCACCATCATTGAAGTCTTATTTTGAACGGACTAATTAATATGTAGGATTATTCAAATAACATTTATTAAACCCTTTTAACTGGGAATATTAACTGGGCTTGATGGAGAGATACCTGAACTTCATTGATTATAACTGGTCTGGAAGACAATATAAGCCCAAGAATAAGCTGATCTTATTTGTGAACACATGATTTTCGATAAGAAATTGAACAAATGAAAACTATCCGAAGACGATTTTAGACCGAATAATTCTTCATTTTTCTTTTGTCATAAAATAAAATCTTTACCTTTAAAAAAAGTTTGAAGATTTAGATGGATGTAATGGCCATTAATATTCCAAATTAAGGAAAAAAAAATGAAACATTTGCATGACATGAGGGAAGTCCTTTTATGGGAATTTATGCATGATGATGACAGGTGGCCAGAAACAAAGATATTGCTGTTCTCTTTTTGACCTTTTTCCATTAATAATGTTGTTTTTCCTGTTCCTGCATGTGAATCCCTTCTAAATTAATCTAAAAATTGAAAATATAAATAAAAAGTTCCCGTTTTCTATTCACACTATTGGTATTACTCAGCTTATTGTTTAGAATTTGGGAGTTGTACTTGTTTGTGTTTAAGTTTTTATCTTAATTGTATGTGATATGTTAGTGATAATTACTCAAATATAGCAACAAATATAACAGATGAATAGAATATATAGAATTATAGAAAGCTAGCTAATCAAGATTCGATCAATTTAAAATACATTTCCAATGCCATGCTTTGCCTAAATACTAAGTTGACTAATTGTTCCCATGCACAGGAACTAAACAAGAGGTGCATGTGGTCCTCTGTTTTCAATCAAAACCGTACAGATTGAAGTAGCTAGATAGAAATTAAAACAGTACAGTATATACATTAATCTACATGCACTAGTTATTTTTCTACCAACATTGGTCAGTCTCCCAAGTCCTATACGTACGTCCTGAAGAGCCCGACATGGCGGTGGTGGCGGTGGTGGCGGTAGTGGCAGCGGCTGAGGAGGACGAAGAACGAAAAGGTCGTGGAGTAAAGCTGCAGAGTTGCCTATCATAGTTTGCTCTTTTTTCAGGGTCTGATAGTGTTGCATAAGCTTCATGAAGTTTCATGAATTCGGTGGCAGAAGTCTGTTTTTGGTTCATGGCCACCACATCAGGGTGACACCTTCTGGCTAGCCTCCTGTATGCGGCCTTGATCTCATGCCCACTTGCTCCCATTGGAACCCCAAGAACCTCGTACAGTGATGAAGTTGTTGAACTTGCTGCAGCCATATGTTTCGATTCTCAAACGTTGTTGCTTCGTTTTGGTATAGGCACCTTCAAATTGAGGTGAAAATATGGGTTTTGAGGGGGATTGAAAGCAATTCTAGGGATTATAAGGCAAATATTGAGATTGGGAGGGCTTGATGAGTTGAATAAAAAGAAGGGGGAGTGTGTGAGTTTATATAGAGGAAAAGAATACGGTTGATATTGACACTGATATTAGTTTTAAGTGATCACATGTAATAGAAGTTATCTTCAAGTCTTATGTTTGACAACAAAATTAGTTATGACAGTTTTTTTCAATACAAAAAAAAAAACCGATATAATCATACACATTTCACAAACAAAACTTCTTCTGTATTATTGATATTAATAAGTATTGATACATTTCACAAACATAACTACTTGTGCATTTTGGTTAATTATATCATGTCTTGTTATTATGTGATCTATGAATTCTTTTTTTATTTATCCAAAATTTATAACATGGGTTGTGTGTGCGCACTTGTGCCCAACTATTCTTTAAACGGTGAAAGTTGTTATGTTATGCATAGGATGCTGTACTGTGGTGACTCAGCTTCTTGTTTGTAAAGACAGGCCCCTATCCTTTATTGACTGGTCCCACTCTCTCTTTCACTATGTTCATATGGATAGAGCTGGGTCCACTCCTTTATCCTTTTCCTTCTTGTTGATCACCACCAATGCAGGAACCTGGTCGGCTGAGATTTGTTACTTAGTGGTCAGAGAATAGAGAGCCATTGAATTTCCAAAGAGTGCACACATAATCAAAATGCCACTTTTCTTCTAAATACAAACAAACACAATTAAAATGTGAAAATCTCTTGGCCAAAAAAAGAAAAAAGAAAAAAAAGGTGAAAATCTCTACCCTTAATGCATTAATCAAAAACTGATTGCACTCATTTTATATGTCGGCACAAAGGGTCCAATATGTCATACGTGGGGTAATAAACTTCCGATATAATGTGATACATTATAGTTGATGTAACATATATATACATCAACAGTCATCTCATAATGCTACAACCACCACTTTATATCTCAATTTTATAAATCTCAATTAATGTGGGAGTTTGTCATTTATTCAATTAATGAGATTTAAATTAGCATCTCTTGGAAAAATGAAAAAATAAATATCACTAAATTAAAAATTAATTGATTAAAATTCTATGTTTTGCAAGTAAAGTTCTATCTATTTGATTTCGCCTGCCAAAGTTTGGGCTTTCCCTGGGCCTAGGAATCTCAAATCTTGATGGGCCTTCTAATTGTTTATTGGGCCTCAAAAATGTTGTTGACTTGAAGATTGACCCCTTAGAGAGCTGCCGACGAGAACTTTGACGCCATATCTGAAATGCCGTTGAACAAGAACAGGAAGAGGAGGAGGCAGGTGGAACGACCCACGACCCACCCGAGAAACAAATACTCCGAGCACCCACCTGACTTCGCCCATTTAGCTTCTCTCTACCCGTCTTTCAAACCCTTCGTCTTCTTTGGCCGAGATGGTCGACCCAGAATCGACTGGACCGATTTCAACGCCACCCGGGAACTCACCCGGGTCCTCCTCCTACACGACCACCGCCTCAATTGGTAATTTTGCTCATCAAATTTATGTATGGGTACTTGGGCATTTGTTAGAATGCAGGGTTGAGCGTGTGGATGCTTTGGTTTGCTTCTGTTTTCAATTTGAAAGTTGGTGTTTTTATTTTTTATTTTCAATTTTTGAGGTTGCCCAGCAGCAGCTTCTTGTCTTAGCTGAATATGCTTTCGTTATATTTATTTTGTGTGTCCGTGTCCAATGCTTTTAATTCTATCATCACTGAAGTGAATTCAAAACCATTGCCACCTTAATTAGCTTCGCAAATTATTAATATGGCCGTATTAGACATGAGGCATTGCAGCCTATACTTGGATGATCAAATTAACATGCCCCTAATCTCAGTATAATCTTAGTTGTGGAGCTTCGTGAGGGGAATCCCCCAAATGAAATCTTAAAGTCAGTGTTTAAGTAAAGAACAAAACTATACTTAGCCAACTAGCCAAGTAGTTTGTTGGTAGCTTTAATTTTAATATCTCAAGTTCCAACTTAGAATAACTCCTAACTCATTATATAGTTCTTTCTCTCTCTTGGTCTCGTCCTTTTGTAAAAGGGGTGTAACTGTGTCAACCAAGTTTGAATCCTTGAAGTCATTCAGTTAGTGAAGTTGAATTGTAATGGGGATTCATATATGCAGTATGTTTAATGTGAATTCGATATCCCAGGTGGATTCCTGATGGGCAGCTATGCCCTACAGTTCCCAATAGATCGAATTACATTCATTGGATTGAAGATCTTCTTTCGTCCGACATCATCATTAAGACTACGAGAAATGGTGAAAGTGTGAGGGGCTTTGATATAGGAACGGGAGCAAACTGCATATATCCTCTTCTTGGTGCATCTCTTCTAGGATGGAGCTTTGTTGGGTCAGGTTGTTTATTTGTTGCTGTATTTAGTGTTTTCAGATTTGGGTAGTTGAATATGTTAAGGTCTTGCTTAGAACCTAACAAAATTTGAATTTCTTGGACCTTTGTTGCAGATGTGAGTGACGTAGCACTAGAGTGGGCAGAAAGGAATGTCAGAGATAATCGACATATCTCGGAACTTATTGAAATTAGAAAGGTTGAAAGTGGTGAAAACACCCTTCGAGTAGAAGGATCACATAACGGAACATTGGTTAATACCGAAAGCATAATAGATTTGACTGACAATATGGGAAGGGAAACAGAGCCTTCGCCCTCCTCTTCATCACATCTGCATGCTGATGTGAATAAGAGGTATTATGGGCCACCTATCCTTCTTGGTGTGGTTAGGGATGGTGAGGAGTTTGACTTTTGCATGTGTAACCCGCCATTTTTTGAGACCATGGAGGAAGCAGGACTGAATCCAAAAACTTCATGTGGTGGGACCCCGCAGGAGATGATTTGTCCTGGTGGAGAAAAGGCTTTCATCACTCGCATTATTGAAGATAGTGCCATGTTGAAGCATACTTTTCGGTAATATGCTTTCTTAGGCATTCTGTTCTTCCCAAATCTCCCTGAAGGTTTCTTAGAAACTCAGCTCTTATTTCTCACCTCTCAATTTCAGGTGGTACACATCAATGGTTGGAAGGAAAGCGAACATCAAATTCCTAATATCAAAGCTTTGGGAAGTTGGAGTCACCATAGTAAAGACAACTGAATTTGTCCAAGGCCAAACATGTCGATGGGGGCTGGCTTGGTCCTTTTTGCCTCCTGCCAAGAAGATAGTATCATCTCACGCGGCTGTGAAGAATAACCTATCTTTCATGCTTGAGGTTTGGATGTCTTTTCCTTTATATTGTTTAAACAATCTATTATATGTGCCAATGTCAGAAATGCATCTATCTGAATGTTGCAAATCAGAAGCTGTTAGTTTTCCACATGAGGTTAATGATTCCCCCAAACTCCAAACCCCATGCCCCATGCCCCAGCCCAATACACCCAACCATCTGATGGTTTGAATGTCAGACCTATTTTGGTATGTTAACAGGAGACCTCCAAGATTGATTTTATTGATTTTTTTTTTGAGCAAGTCAAAAGATTGAAAGATGAATAGCTCTTAGTATTTCCCTGCACATCTAACTATCGGGATACAACATTTTGGCTTCCCTAAATTAGTATAAGTGATGAACTGACTTATTATTGTAGCAAGTTTTGACCATATTTATTTCTCTTCTTTTAAATTTACCTGTGGTATACAGAAAGGTTACAATTACAATAGCAATGATCTGAAAAAATGAAAATAGTTTTTTTTTACTTCCATTTTTAAGCCAAAGTAATCCCTGGCAGATATCTCTTTTTTCTACAATAGTAAAATACGTGTTTACGTGTGCAGACAAGAGGCATCAATGAGGATTGAATTACATCACTTCATATCATAATTCTAACGTGAGATCTAATGTAACACTTTGGATACTTTGCAGGGCCTCGAACGAAAACTCAGTGCCATACATGTCTTGCAATCAGTTGAATCCTTTTTCCGTGATAGTGGTGCATTGTGTAACTTGAACACATCCTCATTTACAATTGATGTATGCTTATCTGCTAATTTGTTATTGTGTTTATTTATCAAGTGATACTGGCGTGCACTCACATACAGCACCATCTAATTTTAATAGATCACTACAACAAATGATCAGTCAGATGCAATCTTGAAGGACGAGTCACAACATTGTGATAGAGCTGCTAGTGGTCAAGATGTGCAAGAGGCATCTGTAAGCTCAAGCTGTTTGAACTTGCCTTCAAATAACCTAAGTTTCCGTGTTTCGGTATGATGTTGTCATTGCTTGGCTTGTATGTGGTGACATTGTTTTTAAAATTTGTGATTGATTTGGACAAATTATTCTTTCTGTAGGTCTTTCAGCAAATCCCGGGCACACTTCTAGTGAAAGGCTCACTACAGCAGAGAGAGAGTCAAGTTTCAGGTTTTCTCACCCACCTATTTTTCAAATTCTATTTATCTAAACGTTTCTGCTATGGTGGTTTGATGGTTTTACATCTTTTACTAGTTATAGTGCCTTGAATGCAATCCACCAAATTATTCTTTCTATGCTTTGAATGCACTATTGCTATGATGTTTTTACAACTCTTTACTAGTTATAATATTGATAAAACATGTGGTTTATGTTTAACTGCAGGAGTATTCTCACCAATGTTCCAACGGTTGGAGGAAGTTCTGAAACAAAAATTCTGTAGAGAGAAGTAGACTCAAAAGTACAGCTTTTCTAAATCCAGCAATATAACATCACTGGGCATATGGACAGCTGCTGATGCCGGTCCACTCTTTGCTCGACAGCTGTACTTCACTCAAGGTTTCCGCCAGTAGCTTGTTGTCACGTGTAGCACAGGTCAAGCCTGCCTCTCTCCTCTTCCTCAGTTGCTTTTCGACGTGGGCCTCAACTTTAAGCTACCAATGTAATAGATGTAGCAATGGCGCATCATTTTTTTTTTATCCATTGTCATCATACTTTCAGTACAAGGCAACTATCGGCATTATGAGATGGTTGAACCAGGCCAAATGGATTATTATGTGAAACATTATAGAAAATATATCAAAATCAAACAGCTCGCATAGCTTTGGAGACAGCCATACAAGTGGACCAACCAAAGAAAAAAAAACAATAGATGAATACCCAGTGGACCAAGTAAAAGAGATGCATCGATTATAACCATCCACCAAATCCACTTATTCAATCAAAAATTGAACTGGCCACCCACCAAGAAAAAAAAGGATAAACATCTCTTCCTATTCTTAATCAAATCTTGATGATAATTATTAGAAAAATGTCAAATCTTGATGATAATTATTAGAAAAATGTCAAATCTTGATGATAATTATTAGAAAAATGATCAGTTTTTGTACAAAACAATAGGTCTCTTTACCACAATAAAATAAGTTGTCGGACGTTACAAGGCTTGCTATTATAACCCACAAAGCTAACATTTTTGTCTGCCCAGCTGACTCCATTTACATCAAGAAAAAGAAGATAAGGAAGAAGAGGAAGAGCATAAAACGAATCCTTGTTCTTCTTTGGTGTTCGAAATGGGTTCACAGGTCTCTAAACAGGTAGAGCGGCGAAAGGCGATCTCAGTTGAGAAGAAAACGCTGTGTGATCTTCACCAAAGCTGCGGCGAAGACTTTCCAGGTTGTGAGTACAAGCCATCAGATAGAAAAAACTGGATGGATGGCCTAAACCCCGAGAAAGTTCACATAAACAAGATTGTGTGGCCTGGAACCCATGACTCTGCAACCAACAAGATTGGAATTCCATGCATCACTAGGCCTTTTGCTCAATGCCAATCTCTGTCTATCTACCACCAGCTTGTGTTAGGCACCAGAGTTGTTGACATTCGAGTTCAGGAGGATCGAAAAGTGTGTCACGGAATTCTTGTCACATACAACATGGATGTTGTGATCAAGGACATCAAGAAGTTTCTATCCGAAACCAGGTCCGAGATCATAATCCTTGAAATCAGGACTGAGTTTGGACATGAAGACCCTCCTGAGTTTGACAAGTACTTGGTGGATCAACTTGGTGAGTTCCTCATAAACCAAGATGAACATGTTTTCAATAAGACCATTTCAGAGTTGCTGCCAAAGAGAGTGATATGTGTGTGGAAGCCAAGAAAGTCACCTCAGCCCAAGGCAGGGAGTCCTCTGTGGAGTGCTGCACACTTGAAGGACAATTGGGTCGACACAGATTTGCCATCGACGAAATTCGAAAGCAATCTGAAGCATTTGAGTGAGCAGCCACCAGTTTCATCAAGACACTTCTTTTACAGGGTGGAGAACACAGTGACACCTCAGGCTGATAACCCCATTTTGTGTGTCAAGCCTGTGACCGGCCGGATTCATGGATTCGCGAGGTTGTTTATAACTCAGTGCTTCTCCAGAGGCTGTGCAGATAGGTTGCAGATCTTCTCCACGGATTTTATAGATGAGGATTTTGTTGATGCATGTGTTGCAGTTACATATGCAAGAGTTGAAGGGAAGGCCTGAGTTTCATTGTTTTGTGTAATGTGCACATTTTCATTTTGTTTCTCTTGTTCATACATCTTTGTTCCATGGAATTTGAACTGTTATTCTTATTGGGATCAATTGCTGATTTTTTTAATCTGTAAGTTTATGTATTTTGTAGTGTAATATATGAAGGGTGGGATGTACATGATGCAATTGCACATTGCTATGGGGAAGCTTCCTCTTTTTCTATATTTTGTTTTTCCTGGTTTCTGTTTTCACATAGAATTTTGCTGCAGTCAGGTACAGACTCTGAAGCAGCATGTATGTTTGAGCTGGAGAAGGTACATCCCACTCAGATACAGCAGAAAGATCTTGAGAACTAGAATGTTAAGAACCTTCAATGCATGGCCCTTCAAATAAATACTGAAAAAAAATATTCAATAACCAAATACCCACAATAGAATCATGAATTATTATTTTTTATTTTAATTATTTAAGAGATCGTGATTCTAACTTGGAACCTCTTCTAATAAGATGAAGATAAACAAATACATCAATACCCACCAATTAGAAGAAAACCTTTTGTTGCAGGAAGAAAGAAAAGAAAAAGTGCCATGAGAAAATAATTACCAGTAATAAAGGTATAATTTTACTTTTTTAATAAAGAAAAACTAAATGATTCATCATGCAACACTAAATATTATTTTCCATCATTTTTGGCTAAAAACATTGAGATCCGTCTATAGTCTATAACATTATTCTTCTTTACCAAATTGTTTCTGAATAGATAATTCAAAGGACACACCACTCAAGAAAAGTTAAGACATTGGTGGTAACGTTTGCAGCTTCCTTTTTATATTCTGATTATGTGGAACACTTTATTAATAAGAAATTTTCATCGCATATCTCAAACTTGTATTAACCAATCACATCGTAAAAAGTTGGATCAAATGTCTGCCGCATTATCTAAGTAGTACAATCCAATTTTCAGTAGTCTTCTCCAATATCTCATTATTTAGTTCCTCACATCTAAAATCCCTTCTAAGTTGTAACATAAGTCGTTGACAATGGCCATGGCCACCATGACCATCTTGGGAGATGGTGCTAGTGGTTATAATTAGTTCATTTTTCCTTTAAAAGAGGCCTGAGTTTAATAAAATTCTTCAAGAAGAGACCATTTAGTTAGAGAAATGACTTTAATTAGGATCTTCTTTGGAGAACTTAATCAACGATTATGGGTGATCTGGATTGTACATACATGCATTAGCCTTCACATTCGTATTACTTCTTTCCATATTAATCTTGGTCAGCCTCTTAATCTTTGATCTTAGGTAATCTTCTTTGGTTATAGGTAACATACACCTTCACCTTGATTCCTTGAATGCAGATAAATCTGATTGTTGATTTCTACTCCATTGACTGACATGAAGTGAAGGAAATTTAAAAATCAAATGCAAAACAACAAGACACGCACAAAATATTTCAGGCCCTAACCATCTGTTGGAATAGATTTTGTTAGCAAAAAATTCTGATTCCAATCCAAAATCCAACCAAACCATATGCCAAATAGTTTGGCCCATTATGGCTGCTCTCAGAATGGACAGCCAGTTCAAGTGGGATCAAGTACAGCTCACCCAAACTGCAGCCTGAGTTTGTTGTGGTGTAAATGAGAACACATGCATAACTACAATTATGAAGGTTCCATGTAGCTCAAGTGGTAAAGCCCCCCGAGTTTGGTATAACAGGCCTGAGCATGAAGCTTATCTTTAACTAATCAGCTAACGATCTATATGAGGATTTCCTTCAATTTGTACCAATTTATTGATGAAACAATGAGAGAAGCGAATGATGCAAAACAAAACATGGTATATTCCTTCCAAGGGATCAGATAGTTAAATTTTATTGGATAAAATCTCACATGTATATCATTTTGGAGATTCAAATATAAAGGACTGAAAGCAATGACCTAAAAAACATGTTACAAATTATCAAAATTGAATGGATATACTGTATCACTTGTTCTCTCCCTCTTACCTCCCCACAAAGTAACAAATCATCAAACTTTTACCCTCAGCATTAGGTAATTAAACATCTTCTTCCATCTGGCCAGCTAACTGTTCCAAAACTGAGTATATTTCTTCTTTCATGGGATGCAACCGATCTGCTACAGTGAAAGCATGCACTCCATTTTCAACTTCTATCCAACTGATGGCTCGCTCTTTCTTCACATGTCTCTCATTCATGAGATTTCTCACCTTCGCTACCAACTCCCATCTACCATGTTCGGCATATATACTTGTACGTAATACATAGGCAGCAGGAGACTGAGGCTCCAATTCAATAAGGTGTTCAGCCACTTTTATTCCCAGCTCTGTCTTTCCATGAATACTACAAACACCGAGTAATGCATTCCAAACTTGATCGCCAGCTTTACATGGCATGTTCTCAAGCTGGTTTATTAACTCATCAAAACATCCGGCTCGACCCAATAGATCAATTAAGCATGCATAATGCTCTTGGTCAGGAACAATGCCATGATCAGCAGTCATGGACTTGAAAAACCTAAGCCCTTCCTGCCCTAGACCAGAATGACTACAGGCATTGAGAACGACAACAAAGGTGGTCCTATCTGGCTTCATTCCTGATCTGACCATGTCCTCAAGCATCTGAATTGCCTCTATACCGTGACCATGCTGTGCTAAGGCAGATATCATTGTGTTCCATAACACAGTGTCCTGTTTATCACCCATGAGCTCAAAAACCTGCCTTCCAGCCCCCAAATTCCCGCATTTTGAATACATGTCAATAAGAGAGCTCACAACAATTGTGTTGGGTCTAAAGTTACTTCGTACCAAAGAGGCATGTATTTGTTTACCATGCCTAAGTGAAGCCATACTAGCACAAGCACAAAGACAACTACTAAAGGTAAACTGATCAGGCCTAACTTGAAACAACATCATCTCAGAAAACAAGGCAAGGGCTTCATGCCCCAAACCATTTCTAGCATAACCAGAAATCAAAGCTGTCCATGATACAGGGTTCTTCTCCGGCATCTTATTGAACAATTCACTAGCTGATTCCATATCACCCCATTTTGCATACCCCGAAACCAATGTAGTCCAAGCAAGAACATCCTTCACAGGCATGTCATTGAACAATCTCCTCGCATCTCCCATCTCCGCGCACTTTGCATAAGCATCAACAACCGAACTTGAAAGCACCACATTGGACAAAAACCCAGCAACCAAAACCTGCCCATGAACTTGCCAAGTAAGCTCCAATTCCTTCAACTTCACACATACGGTCAAAACACCCGCAAAACTAAACTCATTGTAACCAATCGACAACCTCCTTAACTCTCTATAAAACCTCAATGCCTCATCACAAAACCCACTCTGGGCATAACCAATCACCATGATGTTCCACGACACGACGTCCCTCTCCGGCATTTTATCAAACAAGCTCCTCGCATCCTTCAACTTCCTCATCTTAGCAAACCCAGAAAGCATATTGTTCCAAGAGTACAAATTCCTAACAGACATTTTATCAAACACCTTCCGCGCCTCCACGTCATCAGCGCATTTAAAGTACATACCAATCAAATGGTTAGCTAAAAACGTACTGGGGCGCTTGAACCCAGTGAGCCTCAAATGGGTGTGAACCCATTTGCCCTCTCTGAGAGACCTGGTGGCTCCACACTGTTGCAGGAGGTAAGCGAGAGTTTTGGTGGGTAAGCGAATACCCTTTTGGACTAAGAGGTCGAGGGATGAGAGGGCTTGTGTGAGTTGGCCTTGAGAGCAGAGATTGAGTATAGATTGGACGAGGCAGGGAAGGCGTTTCTTAGGCTTGGTGAGAGTGAGAGTTTGAGTGGAAGAGAAAGGGGGCATTGCAGAGTGAAACCATGAGATGATAGAGTTGTGTTGAAGTCTTCATCTATGGTGGGTTGGTGGTGGCGATGCTTATGGATGTTGGGGGTCCGACTCCGGCGAACATTGCCGGTAGTGATGGAGTGATAGTGTGGGCCTCGCACACTGATCCTACTGATGTTTTGATGCGTACCATGTAGCTTGGGTGGGCCTTACCCAGTGAGCCT
>QANT01002533.1:0-15861 GCA_003254885.1 Purshia tridentata
TGGATCGAGCCGGTGGCTGGATTAAGTGGGGTGGGGTGGTGCGGTTGCTGGGTGGGGTCGCGTCGGCCTCTGAGTTGGTGGGGTGGGGGTGGTCTAGTGAGGGAGGGAGGAAAATAGATTTTTTTTTTTTTTTACTGTTAGGCAAAAAGGGGAAAAAAAATGTTGAGAGGGTGATCAACTCAGCACAAGAGAGTGGTCGAAATAGCCTGAGCCTTGGTTTTTTTGTCATTAGCCCTTGGGCATTGGGCCCCCAATTTTAAAGACAAAATATATAAAAGAAGAGTGGGGTAATTCTGTAATTTAGATAACATGAGACTTGGTTCTTGGAAAAGAAAAAAAGAGTAAGAGTATTTGTACACTGCTCGAATATTATTATTAAAAAAATCGTCAGCGATATTGGTTGTCATCTAATTTAACAATGAATGATAATGTAAGAGCAGAAAATGACCAGTTGGCTATACATGGAGATGTCTATTTATGATGTTAACATTAGAAGCAGAACGGCAGCACAACTTGTGAAAACCAATGTATGTGAAGATTGAAACCAGCCTCCAAATCCAATACCCTGCAAGCCAAAATTTTGGATAAATGAGAAAATGATAAACCTTGGCAAATCAAAGAACTGTTTGAAAATCATGTTTTATATGATTTGAACATTTTCAGAAAGATGCATATACTAGATTATAGGGATGTAAATGCATGGCTTATATTGGACAAGTCAATTTTACTTAATGTTTCAAGCTCACTATTCCTAAATGCAGGGCAATTAATATTACTGTATGCATTGCTTTGATTAATCGGCTAACAGGGTCGTTTAACCATTCTCGTAAAAGAATTATTTTGGGATGTTTACAACAATGAATTTATAACATTTTTGTGTACGTGTGGGCTGTAAACATCCCAATATTTATACCGAGACTTTTAGTCCTGGTATGGTAAAAGAATTCTAGTTAACATCATACTTTGTACTGTTTGAAAATAATATTCAGATGGTTTACTGTTCCTGCAATGCTGTGTACAAGCATCCTACTTAGGCCTGGACTCAAAAGGTAAAAAGGATATAGGCAAATGAGTTATGAGTACTAAAGGGTATCATACATTAAATTCATCTGCTTTTCATGAATGGGAATTTTAAAGAGATTTTATATGGTGGAGCTTAAGATTGTGATTGAGTTGAGTCCTAAAGACAGCAATTTATATTCATCAAAAGTTTCCTAATCAACACTACAACTAAAGATGGTATATAGGAGTAATCTTGAAATTCATACCTTGTAAGTAAGAAGAGATGAGGATGCTGCAGAAGGTGCTACAAGTCCAGTGAACCCAATATCATATGCAATGCTCCCATCAGCTTTGAACAATCCGAAGTTCCTCTCAGAGGTTGGCCCCGGCTTCAAATTCTCATTGAACAATGCAAAGATATAAGCTCTCACAACCATCTTTGGCCTATGAGGAGTACCCTTCTTCTTGGCCAGCCGTTTCTTCAAATTATAATTGTAAGTCCTGGCATGTTTTACATCTGCTCCTGCTTCGTTTTCATCCCCATTAGATGCCCAACCGGTTTCAGAGACTATGACCTCCATCTTCTCAAATCCGGCCTTCTCCAAAGCAAAATAAGATGCATCAACCATAGCATCAAACATGTTGTCGTAGTGCAGATTAGTCTTTGTGTCAGAAATCCCGGGATTCGACTTGAAGATAGCATAGTTGAGGTCAATGTGCTCAGGGTCACTCTTATAGGCCAGGAATGGATATGCATTTATGTAGAAAGGGGAATTTATCTGTGAGAAGAACTCCAAAAGTGGCTTCATGTATTGAGCAACATCCTCCTTGAAAATGCATGCAGATGGTGGGTAGGAATTGGCAAAAACAGCTTCTGAATGTGGACTTGAGACCTCAATGCTCTTGGCCAAACCCAGCCGGGTAAGAGCACTGTAAACATTCTTTGCTGCAGGCAACAAGGCCTCCCAGAGTTCCACATCAGTACCTCCCAAGATCTCATTCCCAATTGCTATTCCGGAAATATGAGTCCCGGGAAGGAATGGCTGCACATTTTCTTTAATCCAATTCATGGCGCGGTCCTCGCCTATGCTAATTTCTTTCAGGAACTCATTTCCAAGTCCAACCATGATTTGAATTCCTGATCCCTTGAAGGCGCTAAGCACGTCGTGATCAGCATCATAGATCCTGATGTTCTTTATCTTTGCTGCTTTGAGAAGTGTCACCACACTGTGTGGTGAAGGTATATTGTCTGCTATCCTGCCATAGTTTATTCCATATGTTCCTGTAAAAGATGCATCCACTGAAAGAAAGATACAAAGCTCCATTAGCCCGAGAGCAGCACCCAGATAGTTTAAAAGACATGGACATGAACACACTGCTTTCCAAGAGAAAATCTAAATTTAAACCACTCATCCTCCATTTGCAGGGTAGGGTTGCGTAGAAATTTTGGGAGAAGCTAAAAGATTTGTAAAGCTATGCATGGCACATGACACCCAAATACAATAAAGCATTGGAAGGCAGAATAATTTGGAAAATGTAAATTTCATTTAACATCTAGAAGGCCAATTCTTAAAGCCCATCAGATAAAAAGTGTGTTAGCATGAGGAGGCTAGCCTGTATTAACATATGGGGGTTCTTCTCTTGCCACATATGTAATAAGTTATATTGTTGACTGGCAATCTCAATCATACATTTAAACAAGATTCTACATGATTAATGGTCTAAATTGATAGTATAACAACATAACATTTGTAGACTACAGAGAAATTTCTTATTAACATATAATATCAAAATTTAAGCATCGAGCAACTTAAAAGCATAGCACGTGTTATATCTTTCCTATCCAACAGCAATGGTTTCTATTTGAGCTTTGTTTGTCCTATCCACCATTGTTGTACTATATCAACCATGGAACTTCTAATCAATATAGGTGGCCATACAGTTCATAAGAAAGTCCATTGTACTATTACTTACAAATAGCTGAAGAAGCACTTACCATTGAGAAATGTAATAGTGGTGGAGAAGAGAAGGAACCAGAGGCAGAAGGAAGAGAACTCCATTTGTCTTTTGGGCGTATTAACGGTGAAAGAGCATTCCATTTGTAGAAAGGAACTGGACATGTCCTAATAAAAATATTGTGTAACCCAACGATGTCGGTAACCTCAACCGCGAAACCACTATAAACAATCCTTTGGATGATGCAATACTTTTCCTCCAGGCATGCCATAAGATCAAAGATTCTTAGCCTTCCTTGTCCAGAGATTGTGATTCTGTGAACAAAGAATACAAGATTCTTAGCCTTAATACAAAGGTGACAAATGTTTCTTGGGGGGCATAGAATAGATTCTTACTTTGCTCTCACTACTTTTACATGTATCTCTCAAAGTATACCTTTTCCACTTTCTGATGTTGTTTCCATCTGGGTACTTTCTCTGTCTCTCATTAAAAGGTCTTCCTTTGTTCATAACCTTTAGGATGGATAGTTATGTATACCTTTCGTGGGAAAGGAGGAGTTTGAAACATGAAGTTCTTTTGGGTGTCCAAACTCCAAAATTATTCATGGACAAAAAAAAAACTCCAAAATTATATTGTTGGAAAAGAGAAATATTCATAACTAAAATTAAAGAGTAATGATATTGCTGGGAAAAAAAAAAAAAAAAAAACCGAATTGATGAATCAAATTCTACCGCTTTCTTTCTAATATTTGTTCAGAGCAAAATGAAAAGGGAAAATAGGTTTTGCAAATAAAGGACAAACGAAAAGACAAAGAAGCTCAAAAATATGATCGAGTGCTGACCTAAGGGTTATTTGAAATATTAACTTTATGTAATTCTAAGGGCATGAGCACTAACAAGGCATAGAAAATTTGACATTGACAAATTAAAGGCTTAAAGTCCAACATTTTGATCACCCTGCATCGTTCCAACCATGCTCCCCCATGCAATGTCTGCACAACATAATAAAGCAGCAGAATCTACAACCCATATACATCATATTTTTCTCTCTTTTCCTTAATGTTCCTTTGACAAAAACAGCTAAAAATAGCACTCCTCAAGTATGGGAAGGGCTATGCAATTTCATTTTTGATAACATAAGCAGCCCAAGAAATGTAACACTTAAATTAATCACATAAACAACGAAGTGGACTGCCTGACCATCTACAACAAATAAAAGCGGCCAGCCCAATAAGGGTCTCTTATATTCTACAATCTAAGCTCTTGCATAACAAAAAGCTGCATAATGTACAAGTTACGACCTATTCTACCAGAAAGCACAGATTTGTTCCCTACATACTACTAAATCTAACATTACAATTATCCATAGGTCCAGAGTTAAAAAGAGGGAAAAAGTTAACAGATATGACAGAATGCCTAAGGACCATAAATGGTAGTTCTACATTCAACGGCGCACAGGAGAGGTAATACAGTATATTCAGCAGCTCAAACGAGAGGGCTATGCATGTTGTGGGGCATCAGCTTGCGCCACTTGGTCAACGTTACCATTTTCAACAACCTCCGCATCCTTTGTCTTTATTTTCTCCTCAGCCTGAGCATTGCATTTTCCATCGTTCTCTGGTACATCATGCTTCTCTTTGATCTCTCCCTCGGAAGGTGCTGGTGTATTGGGATTCTCTTTCTCTGCTTCAACAGTAACAGCACCTGTGTCATCCTGTTTCTTGTCACTGGTGCCATTTGCTTGCCCTCCCTCAGCTTGTGGAACCTTTTCTTTGTTGTTCTCAGTTACCTCAGCAGCCAAGGATTCTTCTGCAGGCTTTTCCTCTGCTGCTACAACGCTATGCTTTTCATCTGTTTCCTCACCTTGAGTTTCCTTAGCAGAAGTCTCGGTCTTATCCTTACCATCCTCTGGGCTAATTTCTTCAATACTGGCATCTGTGTTCTTAGTTTCAGTTTCTTCTTGTAATTTTCCTCCATTCTTAACCTGATTTTCCTTAGAAGCATCGTTTTCTTTCTCAGCCTCTGCATCCTTCTTCTCAGCTACCTCTGAATCTTTCATTTTAACTTCATTTGTACCATCAGTTTCTCCAGCAGCAGCTTCCACTTTGTTGTCCTTTGAACCTGATGATTTTCGGCCTCTTTTCTTTGGGGGGTCACTCTCTGGTGCTGGAGTCGACTTGACCTTTTCGCTGATCCTTGCTGATCTCCTAGGGGTTTCACCAGTGCCCCAATCAAACTCCGAGATTGCAGGATTACCAGGATGTGATTTTAGGTACTGCTCCAATTGTTTTCTATTATTAATTTCCTCCCCCGTTGGAGAAACAAATATGACCTCATTCTTCCTTGGAGTGCCTCCCTTCTTGGGAAAAAACTGCAAAACAAAGAGAAAGAAAATGTCAACAACCAGATAACAAGGATTGCGTAAAATCAATAAACACATTGCTTATGCTCCATCAGAACCCATATACATCCCTCAGTTGATTAATTTTGTCCTGCAGCTACAAAACATAATTTATATGTTAAAGTAGCAAAAACTATGTTAAGGCATACATACATTGGCAGAAACAGAATGGCTTCCCAAGCAACCTGATGGTCGTGGGTTCGGGTTGCGGAAACAGCCTCTCTGAAAACAGGGGTATGGCTGCATACATCTTGCCTTCCTCAAACCCCACAATGGCAGGAGCCTTGTGCAGTGAGCTGCCTTTTTTTTTTTTTAAATAGACATACATATATACACAATGTATGTACATGCAAGAGAGAGGGAGAGAGGGAGAGAGGGGAGAGAGAGAGGGGAGAGGGAGTAACTTATGGATATAGCTTCTCTATGTCTTAAAATTTCATAGCCATTTTATGTTCAATTTCATTAGTATTCACATTTCCTTTCAAGAAACACAAGGGTAGTGATATGGGGAAATTTCTGGGATTATCAGAACTAGAACAATAGAGAATTGTGTATCTGTTTTCAATCATAAGATCTGAAGTGCATACTACTAGAATAGCAGTGAATTGTGTCGGCAGTACACTAATAATCATCCCCTTGCAGTTGTCACACATACATGTTGTCAGTGTATACATTGATTTTCTATATCTCTTTTAAAAACACGTATCTATTTCAACAATTTATGAGCACTCACTTTAACTGAAAATAAACTGTACTGCATTTCATCTCTTCTTATCTTAATACACACATGCATCTACTTTACAAGTATGGCTTTTAAACTAAGTGCAAGTGTATAGTAAATATAGTACATAAAGGAATAAAAGCATAGGAAACATCAGCAAATCAACATATTTCTGATTTCCAATTCAATTCAACACAGGAGACAGACCTATTTCTTGGGCCTAAATCTAAATCTAAATCATATTTTGACAGTTTAAATGTAAATCCAAATCATATTTCAACTGTTTTATTCTAAATCAATTAGGAGATACAAAGAGGACAGACCCATTTCTTGGGTCTAAATTATGAAGTATTGGTGGTTCACTGAACACAGATACACAAACTTTAAAAGCAACAGGTAGTATTGTTCTTCCAGCATCAAACCCAAGAGCTTTTAGATTGTGCCCATTAAACGTCTACTAATATATAATAGACTTAAGGGATGCTGTCGTAACCCAAGGCAGAGTTTTGCAAATTAAGGTTAAGCTAAAGCAGCTACTGAGGACTACCAGCTGGGCGTTGTTGCCAAAGAAAAGGAAACCTGTCAAAGCGGAAAAAAGTTGCAACTTTCTGTTGGAAATGTTCAGAGCAACTACCAGTGGAAATGGAATCACCAGGGGTGCCCAATTTGAAGAAAAATCCTAGGTTCAGGAATCACCAGGGTGCCAAATTTGAAGAAAAGTTCTAGGTTTTTGGAAATGTGTGGCTTTCTGGCAATTGCTTATATCCAACATTTTTTTGGGTAATGACCAAATTTAGTTAATAATTTACTTTAACAAGAGAGAAAACAATTACAGCAACAATCAGCATTGAGAGCCCTTTAAAGAAAATCTCAAAAATAAAAGTTCCAGCCTTTTTTGGGCATACAAGAATTACTACTTTGAATACCAAAATTAATAAGAAAAAACCCTAGCTTTGAAAAAACAAGCACTATTAAACAAAATTTTACCACATAACACTAAGAACAACTAAAATTTAGGCAAATTAAGTAAACCCAGAAACATAGTACTAACCCGAGCACCCAAGAAACAAAAATAATAATAAAAAATTGAGGCAAATTAGGAAACCCCAGAAAATACTAACCCCAACAGCCAAGAAACACAACCCAAAAAAAAAAAAACCTTTAAACTAGAAGCAAAGATAAAGCTAGAACAATATAATATAGCATGGAAATAGCTGGTGGGTACCAAAATAAATAAAGAAGGAAATAAAATTTTGAGTGTGTAAAAGAGTGTTACTGAGATAAGAGAGAGAGACCATTTTCTTCCAAGCAGGAGGAGCTTGGAGCTCAACAGAAACAACCTCATCTACTTTGCTATCCATTTCTTCAGCACTTTCACTCTTCTTTCGCTAGAGAGAATACACACAAAGCCAAGAGGCCCAAAACCAAACGCGCTCTCTCTCTCTCTCTCTCTCTCTGAAAACACTCTCTCTCTAAAAGGCTTATGCTTGTGTAGTTGTGTAGTTGTGTTGTTTGTGTGCGTCTGGGGGTTATAAGATGTGCTCACGAAACCGTTGAGGCCTCTCTCTCTCTCGCTTCAGTACTAAAACCGTCACAATATCCAGTGGGAAGTGATAAACTTACCTAAAAGGTACGCAAGGTTAACGAGGGGCAGTTTGATTTGATTAATGCCGTCTAATCAGATATCAGTAAATCAAAAAAAAAAAAATTAAAAGCTGATTTTGCCTCGCAAATTTCGCAAATAGCCAAATACTACTACTCTACTAATTTTTTTTCTCTCTCTTTCAAAAATATTCTTGTCTCTTTTTGGACTTGAGCAGCTACACTGCAATCTTTATATGAACACGTGTCACATGGACAGAGTGAAGGTTCGGTTTGTCAATTACTAGTACGAGTAGGCTGAGTAGCTCCCGCTATTTCACTTTTGCTGAATTTCCTCTTTTGCAAAGTTACGCACACGTGTTTCTTTTTTTTTGTTTTTTTCTTTTTTGGAAAAAAAGTTCAGCTAAGAGGCTTGTAAGAGATATTAAAACAGGACAATGCTTCAGTGGTCAAAAAAAAAAAAACAGGACAATGCTTAGGTCCTCAAGTTTGAGGACCAATCTTGTCTTTAAGTCCGCTAAAAATCATAATTTCATCATGCCGGTTTAAGATCAAAACCGTTCAATTTTTAGATCACCTAATAAAGATCATTTCTGGAAAAAATCAACTCAATCGGAAATCGTTTGATTGTATAACTGTTAACGAATAGATACATGGTTTGATATTTTAACTATGACCTTATATTTATTGGTTGACAATTGTACAACCAAATGATTTCCGATTGAGTTGATTTTTTGTAGAGATGATCTTTATTAGGTAATCTAAAAATTGAACGGTTCTGATTTTGAACCGGCACGGCGGAATTATGACTTTTGGCGGGCTTGAGGACAAGGTTGGTCCTCAAGCTTGAAAACTCAAGCATTTTTCATTAAAACATAGTAAGAATACAAGATCTTTTATCACAACAACATTTAAGCAAATAAGTGTAGCACCTACACGGAAAGTGAATTGCCCAAAACTATAGGATGGACCGTCAAATGCAAAACAAAATTTGTATTCCATGTAAGCTCAATCTTGTGTTTAAGAGCAATTTTTAATATGTAAAAGAAAAATATTAAAGAATATAATAAACACACCCTTTCCGCCATAAAAAAAACTCCAAAACTAGCTGGGACTAACCTTGCTAAATACTTAAAAAACCAAATAAGATCAAGACTTATTAGTAAAATAAAATATAGACTAGGCGAAAACCTAACTAGATCACACAAAAACGCAAAATCTCTCAGACCTACATCAGCAAAATACCGACTACTTATTTCATCAATTTGTAAACGGCATTGCCATTGACGAAATCACACAAGCCAACCAACAGAAACATGAATCGACTAGACCCACCGTGACTCAACGGCAATGCACAACCACCATGTAAGACCCCATACTTTTCTAAAGGTTGTTTTGAAAGGTTTTTAAAGAATTTTGGGATTTTATTTGAAAAGTAAAGCGTTTTGAGCGTTTTCCTAATTTTAAATTTGATTTTAACTTGGGCTAAAAGTTGACTTTTTGTTCAGGCGAAATTTTTGTTTTGACTTTGGGTTCGTTGGAAATGTCTCATTCTCACGAGTTCGTAGACACGAAGCACGCATCAAACGGAGCTACGGTTTGGAAGTTATGGACGTGTGAAGGGAGGGGCAAACTTGTAATTTTGGAAAGTTGTTTAAAAAAAAAGGCAAAAACCAGCTTTTTCTCCTCACTTTCTCTCTCTTCTCTCTCCCGCACTCTCTCTTTTTCTCGCGACCTCTCCCTCCAGCCGCGCCTTCCACCGGCGCGTGAAGGTGCGTCCAGCGGCGGCTGAGGTAGGGCTTCGGCTTGCCGTGCTCGCGCCTCCCTCATCTTCCTTCCCTTGGCCACTGTTCAGCCCAAAACCAGCCGAAACGAGATACCTAGTTCTTGCACAATGGGAGATCGGCGGCGATCTCGACGTTTCCGATGACTTCGAAGCTCAACGACCGCCCAAACTTCTTCGTCTGGTCGAGCCCGTCATGGTGGTGTCCTCTGATCGTCCATCGGAGCTCTGTACACGGCGGATCGAAGCCATGAAGGCCGCGGCTTCGCCGGCGTAATTCTGGGGGTTTCGGCCACCTTTTCCGTCAAGTGAGGTATGGTTTTCGATCCCCTCGACCTCCTCTTGAAGTCTGTGTGGTTGGTTTGAGCTTGAAACCCATATAAGTGTTTCACCCAGGTTAGGCAGTCACGGCCACCACGGCCTTGCCGTGTGTGATGGTCATGTTGGGTGTTCTATAGTGCTGTTCAGCCTCCCCCAGAGCTTAGTAGGACCAACCTCGAGCACCGGTGAGTTTTGGGTGAGTTTTCGTGTGTTTCCGAGGCAGCGCAACCACTGTGCGTGGTGGTTCCTGCTCGTTTCAGCCTTTTAACGACCCTTTTGTGAACCTTGTGTGTTTGTTGGACTGTCTGGTCTTAACAGGTACCCTTGGCTCGAAAATTGTATTTTCGATGCCGTTGTGCTGCTAGATTTTAGAATCCGAGCAAATGAGCCATGAAGGGCAGTTCGGTCTTCTCGCGTGGTACACTGTAAGTGAATTTAAGTTCAGTTAATTTTCAGTTCAGTTACTCGTTTGCTTGTATGCTTGTTTGCTAGTTAAGTGGTTACGAGTTAGGATTGGAATTTCCACAGGTTATTTTAGGGACTTGAGGATTAAGTTAGTTCTGAAGGATGTTGAGGATTCTAAGTTATTGGAGGATTTAGTTGGATTTCCAAGTATGGATATCGTGGGTTAATTTGAGGTGATTTTCAGCTTAAGGAATTATTTGAGGATATTTGGATATTACTAATCATAGTGGATTTCATTGGTTTAGAGGATTTTGTGACCAAGTTGAGGATTCGTGATTTTACTTGAGGTGTTTGATTGACGGTTTGTGCATTGATTACGATTTGAGGCTTGAGGTGGTTTGTGATTTAATTTTATTGTTCAGATTACAGTTAGTTTTTACTCATACGAGCTTTAGTGAGCTTACGGGTTTGTATTTAAACTGGGTGCACCTTGGTTGGGTGCAGGGTGTGTTTTGCAGGTTAAGCAGGCTGAGGAGACAGTGAAGAGAAGACGAGGCAGTGGGACCACCAGAGTTTTGGAAACTTGTTTTTACACATTGGTTTTATGTAAATGTTTTTGTGAAACACAGTTGTTTGAAATAAACTATTTTACGTTCATGACTCACAGTTTCAGAAAAGACTTGACAATTTTCAGCTTTTAATTGTTTTTCACGTGCCTGAAGGTCAGGTGTGACACACCATGACCTAGGTTATCCAGTAGTCGCCGCAAACACTGTTGCCGCGAAACCTAGTCGCCGTTAATAACACCACACTCCACAAGATCACTAGCACAAAGAGGGAAAAACTCAAAACTACAAACTAAAAGAACAAAATGGGAGAGGCAAGGGAGCGGAGAGAGCAATGAGAAGGGCTAGCACCCCCTCTGCCTAAAGCACTCGACACCGACAGAAAGAGACTTGAGGAGAGAGAAGAGAGGAAAAAATAGAGGCGACTTGGGTTATGGTACGCACTTCTAGTCTACCTAGTTTGCTGAGGTTTGTATTTTCAATTTTTTAGTTTAAAACTTTACAATCTTGTGAGTTTGTTGTAGGTTGCAACTAAATTCAACACATTAAAATTTGGCTGCTGACCCAAGGAATTTATGATAATGGTGACTTGGTGGTAGATGGGTTCTAAAGATTAGAGTGACCAAGTATGTGGTTGTCATTAATGATTTTATCGAACCTAATAATAATCTACAACAAATTATAAGATGTGATTATAAGTGTTTAGATTATAAAATTGAAAAACCTTAGCAAAAATTTTAAATTTAACCTTAAAATTTTTTATTAGGACGAAGATACCGTTATAACATAAACAATAAAAAAAAACACTCCTTACTAAACTTAATTTTTTCCATAAACTCACTATCACCCAAACATCTTCAATTCCCTTACTTCTAGTTCTCCAAACAAGTCTTTGATCTTGAGGTAGATTATAAGTTAGAAGTTAGAACATGCATATGTGAAACAAATATTAAAATGGGCTTTTCAGAAGAATCTAAGCATGTGCTTTATTCAACCAATCAAAGAGGAACTTGGGAAAATTCAAACCAAATAACATGCACCCACGCCATAATATATAGAAGACTCTTAAACAATGGCAGATCTAAGAACTCTTAAACGTTTAATATCGACAATTTTATTTTATTAAATTATTCACTAAATAATATTAGACTTTCAGTAGTCTGCAAGTCAGTAGTACATATTATTTCTTTTTCTTTTATTAAAGGAGCTGAATGGAAAATTAAAAATTTATTGTAGAAAAGTTGGAATTTGGGTTTCAAGCGCTTAAAGAGGAGAGTGGCGTATGATGAGAAGAGCGTGAGGAGGAGCGTGGATTTTAAGAAGTCTAACACGAAGACCCGATCTGTCTCGTCTCGTTTATAGGGAGAAGCCTTCGGATTTGGATTATCTTCTTTTTTCTTGTTTTGTCTTAATTGAATTGAAATGTGGATTTGGGTCCGAATGTGAATGAGAACCTTTCTATCCACGTGTTCGCTAATGTGTAGATCAGCTTACAGCAAAAGGGCCATGTCATCACCAATCCATAAACAGAACCCAAAGCCCAAAACAGAACCCATGTTTTTGTCGTGTTACATGTGTTTTTTTTTCTCTGTCTAAAACAAAAACAACCTCCGTGGGGTTTATGGTCGAAAGCACATATACCTTTTTTTGTCACAAGGAAACTGAATCTGATATCTACCTTTCATCCAACCCCACTCATAAAAGGTTCATAATCATACGGATAATATATTGGACTCACATGAGAATATGGCGACCACACTTCCTTGGTGGTCATGCCCAAACCATTTACACACAACCATTGTGACCAAAAGATGAGTTTCCATACTTAATAAAGAGTAATTGAGCTCATATGGGCAATGTTGTTTGATATATATTATTGATTTATTTTATGGTTCTAAAAGATTTCGGATTCGAAATTTCCAACTCCAAAGTAACTCTGGAGTCTTGATCAACAAGAGAGTGCAAGCTTCGCAAACTAGTGCCCTGAATTTTCAAACCCAAATTGGGCCACTTCATGATCAGCACTTTAGCAGTACTTAATAAAGAACAAAACTCCAAAGAAATAGCTTTGACCCAAAAAAAAAAAAAAAACTCCAAAGCAATGTTGTTTGGTGGACAGACACTCAACAATTGTATATATTTTTTCCTTTTTCTTTCAATGATGTGGGCCAGATTTTCCAGTGCAACTTGATTGCCTTAGACTTTTACTTCACTAACACACCGCACTACCCATGCAAATTAATATTACCTACCACAACATTAATTTTTGTCTATAGCCCCAATGCAATTAATATATCAAGGCTAAAGCTCCCAATTTTTGGATCACCAAGAATTTCTGGGCCTGATTGATCTGCTAGTGCTTTCACACATTCTACGAATATTCTATATAAAATTCTCAAATTAGGTTGGACACACACAAGTCAATGAAACTTTTAAACTAAAACCACTATACCTTCCTTGGTGGGGTTGTGGGTGTATATTCAATTTTTTTCTTGCCAGCTAAAGGTCACAGAGGAAGAAGTTGTCAGGCAGCTTACCAGATTTGAAAGAACAAGAAAACTTAGGAAGAAGGAACCATTATTAATAAAGAAAAATCATTAGATTATTTTGGATATATTTGTTTATATATTAGTGATGTGATCCTCTTTACTTAAATGTTAACCTAATCTTTGAGGGAATAGGGACCATTTGTTTATATCATGAGCCATCATGAGTAAAACTTACTTCTACAAAATCAGTTTATAAAGGAAAGGTGCTCTAGAGCTTATATATTTTAATGAAATGTTCTAATGTGCATGCCTATGGCCCTATACTAATTTTCATTTTTATCACAATAACTGAGGCATAGTGATCATAACAATGTTCTAATGTGCAACACAAAAATAGTAGATTCATAACAATTTTGTATGCATATAAAGTCATATGTAAATGGACATAAAACTTATATCCATAGGGGTAAACAGTCTAAGAAGGTTTCTATCTTAAAAGTATTTTATTTTGTCCATGGCTAAACAAAAAAAAAAGTAGATTGTGGAAAACAATGGTGAAGGTAGACCTAGAATAGAGACATGACAGATTGTGGAATAAATTTAAGATTCAGCCAATACAGGCTACTTTCTACTTTTCTTCTATATTGACTCACCAACTAAATTTATATTTCCTATTTAATTACTATTGTTTCTTTTAAGAAGTAAATGATTATTAAGCTCACTTTAGAGCTGTTTTAATAAGATAATTCATCTAATGTATTTAAAAATGTCTATCTTTTTTTTTTAAAATGTTAAAACAACATACATTATAAAATTAATGGTCGTAATTTTACATGACTTAATAATTAGCACGAACATTAAGCACTAGACATATTGATTTTTACTAACCAATTGAAATTGTTTCTAGGTGGATATGTTTCTTAAGATAATCGCTCGACTCATTAAAAAATAAATTGGGTTGCCATCGGTTCAAAAATTTATCATGCTATTTTCCATTTTGAACTTTAAAAAATAAAAAAATTATATATGTGTAAACATCAAATACAAGAATTATTCTTTGGTGTGGATAGAACTTGCATTCCATAGTGTATAAAATCTTGTGGGTATGGTGCCTTCTCTGCATTTTGTTCGCACCCAAAAAGAGTGGGGGAATAAAATAGATTAAGCAGAGAGGACTATAATGGCCATATGTGAAAAGTGAAAACAACACCCACAAAATTTCTATAATAATTGGCTGTGCCAAATTGACTTTTGACCTGTTGTTCACACGTGTCGCCGGGAGATCTCCTGCTTTCAACTAACATTCTATATATAAGTCCATATATAAAGTGACAAAAGATATGGGTTTCCTTTTGTACCCATTAAGTTTGGTTTTCACATTCGTACCCCAACATTATGCAAAACTAGTGAACGAGCACGAAACTTGAATTTTCCAATCTCACATATGTATATATGTCTTTTACGAAGGCATGAGTAATGTTCATAAATTTTAACTATATAAATGTTATGTTACTAGATTGTAAATTTAAATTATACATTTTGAAACTCAACATAATTAATGATTCAAATTGATTCAAATTCACATACCAATAATACAAATATATGTATTTATGTTATTATTTTGGCTAGTAAGAGAAAATTTTCAATAAATGAATACAAATTTTGAACATATTAAGTTTGAAGCAATTAGAAGATGAAGATCTGATAAAAATAAATGAGAAGAGAGGGAAAAAAAATCAAGATATAGGCTAAATTCTAGATTTTTTTAATAAAAAAATAAAAGAGCTACTTTTTTCTATAAAGAAAAAAAAAACCAAACTTTAAACAATTTCTTTTTTCTGTTTTGGAATTTACTAAAAGAACTGATTATATTGAGTTTGTTTATTCTATTTTTTATTTTCCTTTATAAAAAGTAAAACACAACTTTATTCAATAGTGTACAATACATATTTCATTTGATTGTATTGTTTTTCTTCTTTAAAATACGCTAGCTTAATGTTTAAAATCCAAGAATTAAAACATAACTTTAAACTCTACCTCTAAAATTAGCAACAAATTAGCATATATGTGTATTCTAATAAGATCTAAATAACTCTAACAAAATACTAATCAATCTCATATGATAAAGCACCAAAACTACTATACTAATCAATCATATTCGCATCTGCAACAATAATAGTACAATTGGTAGTTGGAATGCACCAAGAAAAGAAAGAAAAACTTTATAAGTAATTACTTTTTTTGATAATGAGAAAATTAAACTCATACTGCAAATCTTTTTCATCCAAGTATCAAGTTTTCGGTTAAATTTTAAATATGTGAAATTCAATTTACAGCTTCTCTTACGCTCATCTTTTATTCCCAATTTATTTATGCGAGTCAACTCTAAAAAGTAATTTGCTCAACGAAAAACAAAAAGACACTAAATCAACCTAATTACATAGAGACAGAAAAAATTAGGGGTGGGCACTTCATTCCGCTATACCGTTTCATATCGATTCCATACCGTTCTGTGTCAAGTTTCATATCGAAAAATGATACTGATCCCTATATCATACCGACACCATACCGTACCGATCTTAAATGGTATGGAAATGGTTTCACTCTTTCAATACC
>QANT01002535.1:0-25209 GCA_003254885.1 Purshia tridentata
AATAAAAACTTGATCAATTTTCAATAATACCCTTACTTATTATATTTAAAAATTATTCATACTTTGACAATAAAAATGAGATTTTCAATTTATGATGGGGTAATTTGGTAATAAAAAACCTCATAATAAATGTTTCCCATAGTGATAGAATAGCAAACTTAAGAGACTCACGAGTTTTAATTAAATTCCTCCAGTGTAATAGCAACACTCCAAATAACCCGTTTGATTTGCAGATTGGAGGCTTAAGAATGAGAAAATAATTTCATAATCATGTGTTGATAAGTGCAAGTATGACAAAACAATTCGTGATTCATAGGAAAGTTATGCCTAAAAAATGAGAATGAAACACTCTTGCTAGAGATTGGGTTTGGTTTTCTCTTCCCATGGGAAAGCTTTAACGAATTTTTTTCAAGACCCTATTACTCCTTTTAATAATTAATAGGGAAACTTTGACTTAGATCGCTCAAGAGAACAATTTTTAGACAAAAGCCGATAGTGTATTAAAATTGATAGTTAAATCATTTATATTCGTAATCAAGTCCTTTTATGCCACATAGGATCTTTAATACCACAATTGCCTATATTATTATTTTAATATCTAAAAAGATAATTAATGAGAATTAAGTCTCATTACTTTGTGGGATTTAAATACCATAAATTAAAGGATTTAAATTCCACAATTTAAGGGATTTAAATTCCAAAATTTATGATATTTTAATTTTAAAAATCTCACAAATTATGAGATTTGAACTCTAAACTTAAGTTTTAACACTAAACTTGAGAGCTTGAAGAATTGAGATGCTTGTGATCTTGAAGATTCTGAAATTTGTGGAGTGTGTTGAAAGGTTCTCTTTTTGTGCTAATTGCCTCTATTTATAGTGATAAATACCCTAGAGCTTTAGGAAATCTCTTTCCTTTTTCAATTTGGACTTTTGCTTGACTTTTACTCTACGCCCAAGACTTGCTTGAGACTTGGTTTCCTAACCCACCAAGGAGTACTCGGCGCAACCGACCTTTCTAAAACACGTGACTCAATTCTTCTAGATCTTCCTCTTGTTTGGGCTTGGGCTTGGGCCAGGGCTGTGTAACCGGTTAAAACTGGGCGTGATGCTGGGCTGGGCAATCAAGCTTGGGCTTGATCTTGAATCTAGCCCAAATTCAAAATAGGATATAAACATAATGTAACAAAAAAATTTATTACCATTTGAATGTTTGTTTTGTCCAGTAATAAGAATCAAAATTTATTTTCCAATAACACCCATTTTTATTATGTTTAAAAGTTATTTATACTTTAATAAATAAAAAAATGCTATTTTCATTTCATAATGAGGGTAATTTAGTAATAAGAAGTCATAATAAATGTTTTTTAAAGTGATGAGAATAGCAAATTCAAAAGGTGCAAAAATTTAAGTTCTCCTATTCATGAGTATTTTATACATATATAAAAAGTAACGCTAAACGTGACAATTTTTGACATGACATGATAAAAATTTTGACATCACAAACATAAATATGACAACTTATTAAACACAAATGATTAATGTCAAATATAGACACTTGATATCTCTAGTTGATGAGCAACTGTATGTGAGGTGTGGGAGTAAATATGCACTAGAACTTATGACTAGATATTTGAAAGTATGACGTGCAATAATAACGAAGAATATTTGAAATTGATGACCAAATCACAAGCACAATAAAACCCTCATTATTACCCACGCGGTAAAATTGGCTTTAACCGGGACAAGACAAAGAGGGAGAATCACTGACAATTTGAAAAACCAATCGTCGACACCCGACACCCGGATCGGACTTATATTCCATTCCAGCTCTCTCTCTCTCTCTCTCGCTCTCTTTCTCTCTCTCTCTCTCTCTCACACCACCTCACTTTCACCATCCACATCCAGATGCTTCGATTGCAATCGCATCACCAACACTTCCACCACAACCACTCAAATTCCCTTTTTGCCCCTCCCAATTTCCCCCATTTCCTCTCCATACCCCCGCCGGCCCTGGGCCGCCACCGCCGGCAGTGGCACCGCCGCGGCCACTGAATCTCTATGTATAGCAAGAAAACCATCGTAGGGTTTCTGTTTTCTGGACTGATCCTCGGCGCTGGGTAAGACAAACAAACCCGAATCGAATCTTCATCCAATGCTGGTCCCCGGAATTCTAGGGTTTCAGGGCCTGTTGCTGGCCGTCGTCTTGGTCTCGTTCCTCGTAATTCGCCGCAAGTGGAGGAATGCGGTGGCCAAGAAGGAGGAGATCATGAGGCTCGTCGCTATGGCCTCCGAAGAGGCCGCCCTGGCCGAGTTTCAGGCCACGGGGGCTCTGTATGCTACTACTCCGGTGATGCCGATGTCGTCCATGCCGTACCATTGTGCCGTCTGTTATTCCAGTACCACCATGCGCTGCTCTAAATGCAAGGCTGTCCGATACTGGTTCGTTATTCTCTTAATCATTTTTTTCTAGCTTGGTTTTTATGCATGTGGGTTTTGCTTAGAGTTGTGGTTGTAGTATTTTTCTTTTATAGCCCATTTGGTGTTTCATTGGTTATTCAGAGATTGCTATTCTTTCAGCTAGTGTGATGTTTGTGGATAGAAATTCAATTGCCCGAGACAGCTTGGGACTTTTTGTTTGTCTGTTTGTTTTGGAACCGAATAAATAAAATTTTTGAGGAACACTGAAATAGGAAATTACATATTTTGATATTTGGATCTGGCCTGCTGGGTCCTGTGGGAACGATTTGAGATGTACTGGGTTTGGAAGATATCATCACCAAATATAATCTACTTCAGTTTTTGCTTTTTTCCCCCTTAACTTTGATGATCACATTTCGGGCTTTCGGTGATGCTTTGCTGAATGTTTGAACTCTGAACTACCTTGGGATGTGTACCGTTGCACTCATTTTTGCCTTGATGAATACACATGTGCGCATACATCTGTTAAACCATTGTATTTGCTTGTAGTTCTGGTAAGTGTCAAATTGTTCATTGGAGACAAGGTCACAAGGATGAATGTCAGCTTTTGATTGACACCATGCAGTTCCAAGACAGGAGTGATTCTGATGGGGAAGCGGTATTGCATCAAGGTAATTTTTTTAGAGATACTAGCCAAATCTCTAATGTTTTAAGAAGCTTCATTCATGTTTGATGATGATGATAGAATAAACCCTTATGCAGATAGAAAAGGATCACAGACTGATTTAACCTCATCCATTACTGTATCATGGGATGGCTTCACTTCATCTGGTGCTGATGCTGATTCATTGGTTAAAAGCTCTTCTAGTGAGATCCTTAAGCATGGCAGTGTTGAAAGATCACAGAAATCTCTTTCTGATGGTATTGCCCCTGACCTGCTTGGGGATATGACATCATTCCCAGAGCGTGCTAAGTTGGTAAATCGTCCAGATAACTTATCACATGTGAATAAGTCAATTAAGATGAAATCAAGTCATACTGATAAAGAGGTTGAATTTACATCAAAATTTTCCAAAGCAAAGCCAAACATATCTGGTGATGCTCAGTCTGCAAATTCTGGCAGTAAAAAGCCGACTAGAAGAGCTAATTTAACAGAAAAGTTAGTTACTGATGCCTCTAAGTCCAAGAGCTCATCATCAAATGACGGGGAAGATGAGTGTAAAGAAGACGGATCTTTGTCACATTGTGATTCTGGTGATCAGCCATCTTTAACCACTGGAAGGCATCTGGATTCCAGTTCCAGATCTGAAAAAATTGAAGGTTGTCATGCATTGCCTGCAAAAATTGGTAGTATTCCAAGCTTGCCACTAAATGCTTGTAATGGACTGAAAACATCTGTGAGGAAAGTTGTGCAGCAGTTTAAATCCTCAAAACAGCTGAAATCCATTCTCCCAGGACATGGAAATGAGATTGGTGGAAAATACAAGGTTATTTTCAATTTAGTATTTTTTTCCTTTACCTAGTAGTTTTCTCTTTTATCAGTTTGATACTGAATTTTTTTTTTTAACCTGTATTGACAGGTAAGTTTTCCATATGAACTGTTCGTGAAACTGTACTCCTGCAACGATGTGGAACTTTGTCCGTTTGGCCTTGTAAATTGTGGGAACAGGTGATGTAGAGAGTTCTTTTGTCACCAAACCTTTTACATATAGAAATAAATTATTTGCATGCTCTAAAGTGTAACCACTTTTAGCTTCTGTAAATTCTTCTATAAGGTTTTTTGAAGATTTTAGATTTTTCTCATGCAAGGGGGCTAAAATGATTCACATTATTTTTGAGTTCAATACCTTTTATACCATCCTTTCTCATGGTCTGTCATTGAGTGTTTTTCTCTTTTCTTTGGGTAGCAAACTTTGCCATCACTACGTACCTCTGACACGTCAAAGCATTTAATAATTAAAATAATAAAAGAAATCATAGTGAACCTGGGCCATGTATGTGCAGTATTTCATGAATAGAATTGCAGCCTGCTTTTACTACCCTGACTATGGTCTCTTTGCGCATTTTAACTATCTTTATCTACTTTTTCCTTTATTTTTCATTAAAAAATTTTGTTTGAATCATTTTCATATTGTTGGAGGGCTGATTTTCTAGTGGCAGATTTATACTTTCTTTATGTGCTGATTTTCTTATGTCATTTTCTTAAGTTACATGTGTTTAATGAATTCAAAAAAAACTTCCTTTTCTGGTTAAAAAGTGTTTATTTCTCTTTTAAAAAGTTCATAGAATGCTTTTTCTGATATTGTTATTTTTTCTTTGGATTTCTCAGCTGTTATGCTAATGCTGTACTCCAGTGTTTAGCATTTACTCGGCCTCTTACTTCGTATCTTCTTCAAGGGCTCCACTCCAGAGCATGCAAGTTTCTCTTCATAACTTCTATATATATAATTTATTTTTACAACCAATTCAATTAGTAGGACCATGTGCTTGACAACCTTTTCATTTATGATTTCATGCCTTTGCCAGGTCGAAAGAGGGACTGGTGTTTTATCTGTGAGTTTGAAATTATGCTTCTGAAGGCAAGGGAAGGGAAGTCGTTACTGTCGCCCATCAGGATACTATCTAAAATACATAAAATTGGAAGTCATCTTGGTCATGGTAGGGAAGAAGATGCTCATGAATTTTTGAGGTGAGCCAGTTAAAACTCAACCAGATGAATTTTCTTATAAGATCTATTTAATCTTTTCAAATATGTATCACATGATCAGTTACTAAGTTGTCAGGTATGCTGTTGATACCATGCAATCTGTTTGCCTCAAGGAAGCTGGAGCTATTGGTCGTTTGGCAGAAGACACAACTCTAGTAGGCATGACCTTTGGAGGCTACCTTCGATCTAAGGTTATTTCTTCTTTTGATGTTGCATCAAGGTTTAAATTTTTTTGGTATAGTATTCATTGTTCCTTTGCAAAAGTACAACATTCTGATGTTGGTCATAAAAATAATTGTATGTTTGTGGGATGTAATGATTGGGATTATCAGATAAAGTGCGTGAAGTGCCTTGGAAAATCTGAGCGATGTGAGCGGATGATGGATCTCACTGTTGAAATTGGTGGGGAAATTGGAACTCTTGAAGAGGCTCTTGCACAATTTACAGCTACTGAAACTTTGGATGGAGATAATAGGTACCATTGTAGCAGGTTGGTTCACTTGCTCCAGCATATAAATATTTGTTTATATATTTGTTCAGTTGAGGGATGAAACTCTTGTATTCCCTTTTGTTGCGTTTGATCCTAAGTGAAATTTGATCCAAGACTGCTCATGTACCTCAGTGCTAGTTTCAAAATAATTTTTGTTCCCTAATTTTGGTTGGGCAATTTGACCCATCTTCTTAGGTGGCCTGACAAAGTTTTACATTCAGTATGTTATGCGTATATGAAGTATTCTTTCATATGTTCTTAAGTCTTTTTTTTTTTAATACTTCTAATTCATTTATGTATGTTTTTTCTCAACTTTTGTAAAGGTGTAAATCTTATGAGAAAGCCAGAAAGACATTAACAATTCTGGAGGCACCAAATATTCTTACAATTGTGTTGAAGCGATTTCAGGTATTTAATTCCTTTTGTATCACTTTTGAACTGTGCTTTCATCTATTTTTTGAATATTAATGTTTTCTTTATACAATCCATGACTGCAGTCTCGTAACTTTGAGAAGCTGAATAAGTCAATACGGTTCCCAGAGGTTCTCGACATGTCACCATATATGGGTGGAACAAGTGATAAATGCCCGTTGTACAGTCTTTATGCTGTGGTTGTTCACTTGGATATTAAGAATGCTGCGTATTCCGGCCATTATGTATGCTATGTAAAGAATAATCAGGGGGATTGGTTCAAGATTAACGACAGTTCAGTATGTCCCTTGTTCATTTCTTATTTTTCGTCTTAGTTAGGGCTTGATGTTATATTGTTGTTTTGTGAACTGTCACACTGCTCAAATCCCTGCTGGTTAGAAGAGGCATTTCTATTTTTATGTCTTTGAATGAAGTTTATTATAATATATTGTTGACTGTTATTTTGCTTATCTCCAATCTTTGGCTGGTGAAAGGCAAGAAACTTGCTAATACATTTTCATGTATCCATGTGCGTGAACTTTTGTTGAAGTTCTAGACCTGATTCTAGAAAAAATTGAAGAATGATGGTCATTGATTTGAGATTTTGTATTCTATTTTTTTTTTTTTATGATTTGGTGNCTATTTTTTTTTTTTTTATGATTTGGTGAACTGATCGGCGGCACATATGCTCTTGTAGGTTGAACCAGTGGAATTGAAGAGGGTCTTATCTGAAGGGGCATACATGCTTCTTTATGCAAAGTAACGTGCTTGTGGGACCCTGTTTACTAATTAATTGTCTTCTATTGTTTTGGCATAAACACCTTATGATTTGATGTTTCTAGGCACTCTCCACGGCCCCCGGCCTTGTTAGGAAGTAATGCCATTTCTCATGGTGGGAAATTCAAGGGAGGAAACTTTGAAGCAGTTCCTTCCAGCCTTTCCAAATCCAAGTTGAGATCTAACACCGTGGTTCCAAGCATGAATTCTTCTGCAGCACAACAGAAGTCCAGTAACCGGTACAGGATGAGCTTTGATGGTCCCATCAGCAATCAATCATTAGATCAAGATCCAGATGATTGGAGATTCCATTTGATGCATAGGATTCCAGCTATGGATTCAGCAAGTGAGAGTTCATCCATTTTCAGCTCCTCAGATGCAAGTTCTTGTAGCACTGTGAGCACCAAGGACTCTTCCAGCAATGAAGACTTCTCCGATTACATATTTGGTGAAGTTGGACCCAATTGGTATAGCCAATATAGGCGTTCATCAGATGTGATTGGTTCTTCATTGTTTGCGAACAAAGAGGATTGGGAAGGGGGAGGAAACTCCACAATTTTGTGTAGTGACAGAAGTAGACATCGTAGAAAGTCAACCTCTGATTGATTGATAGTTGTAGTAGGAGTAGCAGTAGAGAAATTGAGGAGGGGCCAATTTGTATGGGGCTAACCCCTTAGGATGTAAGTTATTATGGGTATCATTAAAAAGAACAAATGGAGAATGATCAGCTCAAACATTTTATTGAGGTTTGAGTTGAGATGTAAGTAGGAATAGGATAAGCTCATTAAGGTATTTACTAATACCGACATAATAAAAAGAAATCAATCATTTCTTGAGGGGGCACATTTTTTCTCTCTCTCTTTGTTCTTGTTCTTTGTCAACACTTGATTTTCTATCTTATATGTGGTGTACGTGCTTGAACTGGCTGATTATGAAGTTTGGAGAGGAGGCAATGCATGTAGTCAATGTGTGTTTTTGGGTTTGGAAGAAAATTCTCGCGCATATAAAGTTGGGGAGGAGAGGTTTTAAATAATTATAATCTCTCAGATAAAAAAATAGAGAAATTTCCATTGATAATATAATTTAAAAAGAATTTTCTACTACCAGAAAAAATAAAGAATAAAACAAACATAAGCAGAAAGCGGTGACTGGCGTTTTGAAGCAGAGAAGGCAAATGAAATGCCAGTAGCAATAGCGACAGCTAATTTCCACTACCTGCAGTACCGGGTGGTCGCGCCAATAAAGCATCATCGCAGTATTCGTATCTGGGTCTCAATTTTAGGCATAGGCCGCATAGCCACCGCCGCCGGAGCCAACAGAGCGACCATGGTCACCGCCGCCGCCGCCTCCAGCAGCAGCAGCAATAATGGTGGTGGCGCGTACACGACCATTAAAGAGAGAGTGAGATTCGAAAAAGAGATCAAAAAAAGCAAATTTATCGCCATCGCCGGTCCCATCCCCGACGAACAATCCGCCCTCTCCTTCCTCTCCCAGGTATGCCTTTTCTTCTTCTTCTTCTTAGTCTTCTTTCAACTGTCATTAATTTCGTCGAAACAAAACAAAAACCCGCTGCAAATGATGTGTTGTTTTAGGTCCGGGATCAACGCGCTACTCACAATTGCTGGGCGTACAAGGTTTTGTTGGGTTTTGTAAACATTCACTTCTTTTTCTGTGGTTCGTAATCAATTGTTAATTGGTAATTGATTAATGCTTTGACCAACTCTCAGGTTGGAGATCAATACCGGTCTAATGACGATGGTGAACCATCGGGAACAGCTGGGAAACCCATTCATTCTGCTATTGAATCTTCAGGAATTGATAGAGTTATGGTGGTCGTCATCAGGTAAATAGTTTCACTTCCCATTTGTTGACGAGTTTGTTTTCAAAAAATGTGCACACTGGTCTCTGTTCTTTTGTTATTGCCTTTTACATTGCTGTTGGGTTTTTTTCCTTTCAGGTATTTTGGAGGTATTAAATTAGGGACTGGAGGACTAGTCAGGGCTTATGGAGGAGTTGCTTCAGAATGCTTGAGAAATGCCCCAACTTGTCTTGTAAAATCAAAGGTATTAACTTTCTTGCTTTTATTCCAACTGGGGTGTCCAAGTTGTCCTATGTAAGAAAGCAAGAGGAGAGAACTTCTCTATATTGGTCCATTCCTAGTTGGGTTCTCTTAGTATCATCAAATGTATGTGGCTTTTCGACTTTTGCCTCACGTTTGGAATTGGAACTCGTAGCTTTCATTTTTTGTATTCTTAATATATGATATATATGATCTTATCTATTTTTCTCTGTAGTTAAGAATGGGTGTGGAAGTTCCATTTGATCTTTTGGGCGCTCTTTACCATCAGGTGAGTTGGTTTCAGAACCCTAATGCACGTCAATAACCCTCTCTTTTCTTTGGCATGGTCAAATTTATTAAGTGTATCCATATCTTTTGTTATGATGTTACAGCTACAATCTTTTCAAGCTGAAGAAATCAAGCAAGATTATGAGACTGGTAAAGATGGTATCACCATGGTTACATTCCAAGTTGATTTTGACCGTATTGAGAAATTGGAGGATGCTATCAAAAGCAATTGTAGCCGAGAATTAGTGTTCTATAAGTGCTGAAACTTTCTTAGCAATTTCTTGTTTGTATACACATTTCATGATGAACCATTTTGAGACTGGACGACTGGTACATACGTTTTTCGTTTGCCCTGCTTGGAAGCAACCAATTGCTACCGGTAAGACCAATATGCTGAAAAATTACTAGAACATCTGCGGCTCATTTAGGGAAATTTATTAATTAAATTAGTTGGAATTCACTATTAACTTGTTCTTGAAAGGGTGCTTGTGCACCTGATGTGTTGTATATGGAACAGTCTTCATTTGTATGAAAAGAAATTTACTCTCCATTGCTTATTTTATGGACTTGGGGTTCTTCTTGTATCAGAAATCGTGTCCAAGTGAATATCCATAGCTGTTTAATCCAGAGATTGATTCGATTTCAGTTGCTGTTGTCAAATTTAATTGGCATGTGTTTTTGTTTATGTTTTGCTTCTTGGTCTGATTAGATGCTTATTACGCTGGTGAAGTCTCATGATTGAAGGCTTTTATATTTTGAGTCAGGATGTGACTATTATATGCTACTTCGTTGAATGGCTTATCTGCTGACTTCAGTGGGTCTTATAATCTAAGCTCTTGGAAGCCTTTTGCTTTTGTTTAACTTTCTTATTTGGGGGGTGAATAAACAATCACCATTTTCTTCAAGTCCTGAGCATGCTCGAGAATATAACTTGCAATTAAACTCAATTCTATTCGACCCATAGAAAACCTCTATAGTAAAAGCGTTAAAAAAATAATAATAATAAGATTCGTAATCCTATTATACACATGATAAGGTTGTCTTATTCAAGATTTTTTTAATAAATAATAAGATTTAATGTTGAATAACAAATATCAGATTTTAAGCAATTAATTGACAATTATAATTATTATAATTATATTTGAAAGGGTTCTTTCTAATTTACTATACAAACTAGTAAACAACTGAGGGTCAAGAAAAGTGAAGCCCAAAGTTAAAGAAAGACCACAGCCCGCTTGTATCGATGACCAGTTTGACTGTCATGCAAAGTTTGCTTCATCTCGTTTTCTTTTTTCTTGTCAGTTGTCAGACACGAAAAGTTGACCATTTGACCATATTCCTTCACCAACTAAATAAGCTTCGTTAATTATAAAATTATATATAAAAGGAATTTATATGTAGAACATTGTTGAAACACACAAAGAAAAAGATATCAACGGCATACAAGCAAAAGATTAAGATATATATATACGTTCATATATCATGTTTGATATATTGCACGGCCCATTATACATATATAGGTGCTACAAATTAATCAAAGGAAATGATAAGATAGCTAGCTTGAACTTGAAGGACGCCATATATGCAACTGTTTGTACGACAGGGACATGCAGGGTCACACAAACCTCTTTCTCATGTTTATTGAACAGGGACATGCAACTCTTGTAGGCCTAAGAGGCTCACACAGTCACAAATTTCTTTCTCCTATATATTTTTTCAAAAGGGACATGAAGGCTTAATTAACACTCTCACTATTACTAATACAGTTCCAATACTTCAAAAATTCTCCATGTTCTAAGTTAACCATGGCATTATTTGGTATTGGACAAGAGGTTGAGGAGTGCTTGTTTGTAGAAAAACTTCAGACCTATAGGCTAGCAAGAGTTGAGGAGATACATCCACATCCACATAAAAATATGTATGGCTACACGATTAGGTATGGTGACAATACAACTGGACGAGTAGCTGAACAAATTCTTAGGCCTCGGGCTCCAAAAGTACGAGAATGCTACGATATTGATATATGGGTTGATTATTTTAACGATAACAACAAGTGCTATTGCACTGGACAAATAGTCGCCGGACGCTTAGAAGAAGAAAGCCTTAACCGCCCTGAACAATTTCATGTGCTAAGTCCTAGGGGGGAGAGTGTCTGGGTTGACATACCAGATTTGAGGGTTCATATTGGTTGGGTCAACGTAAAGTGGGTTTATCCTCGGAAGAGACCATGGTAAGAGCTTTGTTTTAATTTGTAATATTGATCATCATAAAAGAAACATGAATTTTTACTAGATAGATGCAATCCCATACGCACAATATTCTTAATTATACAAGAAAACATGCATGCATAAAACCAAAAAGCGAAAAATAAGGTGTAAATTAATTAATTAAGTACACAGATAATTTATAAATTAGAGCTTACATGTTGTGCTTTAGATCATAATTAATTAGGTGTGTAATGGATTTGGGTGAGAAAGTTTCAAAATTTCTGTACGAGTTTATATAGAGAAGATCGAACTACAGTGATTGAAGATGCCAATTAACATTGACTAATTATTTCTAGCTTCACATATTTTTGGAAAGGCCTGAACTTCGATATGGTGAGGAAGAAGTATGTGAGTCGGATGTGGAGGCCGAAGAGGACGATGATGAGGATGAGGATGAAGATGAGAATGAATCGGATGAGACTGAAGATGAGGATGAATCCGATGAGAGTGATGAGGATGAGGATAAACCGAATGAAGATTGATTACGTAGCTAATCCGGCCATCAATGAAATTGCTTAATTTGCTTTCCAGTTTTATGTGTTGGAACACTTGGTCATGATCGACTACTATTAAAACTCCTTTTTAATTATAAACTCCTTAGGAGCTACTGATAATATTAATTATTCTAAAATTTGAATTAGGTAGTGATCAGTGCTTCTCTGGATTTGATGTTTATTGGAAACTTATTACTTTCGTACGTCTTCTTTTCTACTGTTGGAACATTAATATATTATTATCTGGGTTAATTGTGTTCTTTTCAATTTTTATATGGATTGATTGTGTTCTTAACTTCTTATATATTCTTGAAATATTAATTACTATCTGGATTAATTCTGTTCTTTTCTACTGTTGGAATATTAATTATTAACTACGGGTTTTTTTTATAAAAAAAATCTAAAATGAAAAAGTCCATGATTGGCCGGCTCATCTAAAAATATTTGGTGATAAGCCAGTTCACTTTATTTGTTGAGTGCTAATAGACTCTTTTTTATTTTTGATTGAGGTCTAAAAATATGTAATATTATTTTAAAATTAATGATTTGAATCTATTTTTTAGATATTAGCCTAAAAAATTAGATTTAAGTATAATCTAAATTTTTATATGAATTTTAGTTCAAATGATTTTCCAAAATTGAACTTATTTCTAATTATCATATTCAATTATACATCTGGATTAATTATTCTTAGCCACCATTAATTAAAAATAACTTCCATCTATACATACTACCCAAAAAGAAAACTCGAAAATTAAGGCCTATGATTCATACTTCGACCATACATATGATCAAGATTTCTGCAATTACAGTCCTTGTAGAAGAAGAAGTAGGAGTATCAGTATGAGACTAATTACAACGTAAATTGCTAGATGGCAAAAAAAATTTGTGGAATGAATAAATGTAAAAATAATTAAAATTACTCAAACTGCGAATTGAAATTTTCAAGGTACAATTTAAAATGCTTAAATGCATAGCTTGAGTTGCCTAGGCCTGAGTAGAGAAATGTCAATACTTGACTTTGGATTTGATGTTTCTATGAAAAATTTGAAGTGAATAAATGTAAAAGTAATTGTAATAACTCAAGTTACAAATTGAAATTCTCAAATTACAACTTATAATATGGCTATTACTAATATTATAATCGGATTAATCCCTTGATAATTCTAAAGATAAAAAAAAAAAATTTGATAATGCCAACAATAAATATAAGAGGGAGTTATATATTTGACAGAACATAAATTGAGGGGTGAAGTGTTAAAAATTTAATTTAAAATAGTAAATTGTAATTTGAAAATAGTGTATAATTAAAGTATATAATATAATTAATATTTTTTTAAATGGTCATGAAAATCAATAATTTTTAAAGGTCATGCACTATGTGTGCTTCTTCCACCAACGTATCACACACGTAACACATCCAGGGTTAGTTGCATTCCCTATCTGCATAAAGCTCACCACTGAACTCTCTTAGCAAAACCCTAAAACCCTAAATTGCTCGCAGCAACAGACACAGCCATGACGCGTCATAGAGACGAAGACGATGATGATACGGAGCCAGAGGAAGAGGAGTACTACGAAGCAGACGAAGTAGATGAAGAAGAGGAGGAGGAGGAGGAGGAGGAGCGAGGAGGACGAAGGACCAGCCAGAAGCGGAGGAGATCGAATTTCATTGACGACGCAGCAGAGGAGGATGACAATGAGGAAGAGGAGGACGATGATGATGAAGAGGCCTATGGTGGTGGTGGTCGTCGTAGTCGTAAACGGAGGAATAAGAGGCTTGGCTCGCAGTTTCTTGATATCGAAGCCGAGGTCGATAGTGACGAGGAGGAAGAGGAGGATGAGGGCGAAAACAGTACGACCTGCTATTCTTTTTACTAATCTCGTTTTATTTATTCATTTGAAAAAATAAAAAATAAAAATTTTTTGGTTGTTTCTGTTTGGAATTTTAAGGATTTTTTTTTTTTTTGGTTGAGATTTTTGGATATGAGGTTGGGATTGGGTTGCAATTAGGGTTACACCGATTTTGGGGATTAATGAACGTTTTACAATTTGTATTAAGGATTTTTTTTTTTTGGTTGAGATTTTTGGATATGAGGTTGGGATTGGGTTGCAATTAGGGTTACACGCGATTTTGGGGATTAATGAACGTTTTACAATTTGTAGGTGGTGACATTCTATTAATAAATTGTAATTGATTTGGGAATGGTAGTGTATTTGTATTGTGGGTTTCCTTTGATTAAGATTTTACTGAGGTTCTTACAAGTTTCAAGATTAAATCGTGGCTATTCTGCACATTTAAGTTTTAATTGATCGAACTGTGATTGTGCACTGGGAAAGTCAATTTGGAGAGGTGAATTTGTTGTTAACGAAATTGGTAGAGTTTCATGCAGATTGATTATTTTGTAAGATTGGATGTTCGCATTCTTGATTTCAATTTTTTTTTTTTCATATGGTTTTAAGACTGTAACGTTGCTTTGGCTTAATACTTAATGATATCGATGTGTTGGAAGTCCTTGGAATTTAGAAACAATCATCTGATTCTTCTTGTATGTGGAAAATTTAACTAAAAGGTACAAAAACGATATCACCATAATTAAGGTGCGTGCTGTTTTTTAGGTCATGTGCTTTCCAGGTGAAGATATGAGTTTGGCACAATTCATTCTGTCTTGTGCCTAGTTTAAAGATTGTACAGTTATGCTCACATCAATGCTATTTGTTATCGTCCTTGTACTTGCCAAGGTTTTCACACTGCATAAGTATTGCTAGTTTTATGATTTTTTTATATATTTTTTATATTTTTTTATGGTTACTTTATCATATTGTTCGCGAAGCTTTAAGGTTACAAATTAGGTTCAAAATTGTCAAATGGTTATGTTTGGAACACTTGACCCTTAGAAGGCCGCCTCATAAGTCCGAGGTGGAAAAAGGTTTTTTATTTTTTTATTATATAAATTTTTATATCAAAAGTAGTAAAAGATTATTAGGTTAGGAAGTTCGACAAAAGAGGTCTCAGTATGGGAAGAACTGACTTTTTTGGGAGGCAATAGCTTGGTCAAATTTCCCTCCCATGTTCACTGGGGGCTGAAGTAGGCACCAATGGCCCTGAATCTTTATAAACTCTTGTTCATGATCAAATTAGTTATATTGCTTCCATTTCCTGAGTGATAAAAGCAGACATCACAGATTTTGTAGCTTAAAAATGTCTAAAGATCTATTTCCCCTCTTTTATTTTGTTGTTAACTTGATAGGAAACTGTGAGAAAGGAGACTTGTGCTTTCCTAGGGATGATGGGAAATAAGAATATGTGTGTGTCTGACTTTCACTTATGTAATGGTATGGAAAGGTGTCTTATGTGGTGAAAACGAATAAAGTTTTGTTTGTTCTTGTTAGAATTAATGATAAAATTGAAGCTCTGTTTAACTTGACTCATTTTTTTTTTCCTTCAGTTTAAAGTACTATAACATGACTTCAATCATTTATTTGTAGTTCAATCCAATTCTTCCAAGCAGGTTATTTAAAAACTGTTTAAATTTTCTTTTATTAAATTGAGTTCAATTGATTCAGTCTAGGTTTTTAATGAGGGTGTAATTCTTGTTATTAGGGTTTGTAGAAACGTTGTAGTTCGCTATTTAGGAGTGCACTGCCCCCCTGGCATGTCCTCATGCGCGGGACAAATTGGCTTTCTTTTTGGATATGTATCAATTTATTTTATTGAAAACATATGGTGGACAAAATAAATATAAAAAGGAAAACAAAAATTCAGGAGAGACTGGTCTCCCCTCCTCCTCCACTAACTACTAAGTAGGTGGGGAATTTTAATTTTTTTAAATTTTAACAGATTATGATTTTCTCTTTTGCCCTTCATTAGTTAAATTTTCTTCTTTATGAATTTTAGCTATTCAAGGGTATTTGTTTTTGGGTTTTTGAAAGTTTAACCCTAAGGCGTTCTGGCTTTATATATATATAGATAGATTATGATTGTTCTCCTTTCTTTTCATTGGAATGACCATTCAGGGTCGTTATGTCCAGTGGATCTTAATTTTTTTTTTATTGTGTATTGGTGATGGTCTTATAAGAATCTTTGTGCAGGTTTTATAGCGGATAATGGAGATGATCTGCTTGAGGAAGATGATGGTAGAAGGATGCATCATCGCCCATTGTTGCCACGTGAAGATGAACAAGAAGATGTTGAAGCACTGGAGAGAAGAATTCAAGCAAGATACGCAAGGTCAAGTCATACAGAATACGAGGAGGAGATCACTGATGTGGATCAACAAGCTCTTTTACCTTCTGTTCGTGACCCAAAGTTGTGGATGGTGAAATGTGCGGTATGATTATTTTTCCTAGCATGATACCAATTTACATGGTTGGTTCTCAGTTTTGAGAAAATGCTTATGATATCTTTGCTGATTCCTGTCAGATTGGTAAAGAGCGAGAGGTTGCTGCTTGCTTAATGCAAAAGTATATTGATAAACATGAACTGAAAATCATGTCTGCTATTGCTCTTGACCACTTGAAAAATTATGTGTACGTTGAGGCGGTCATGGAAGCCCATGTGAGGGAGGTACGCTTGTGTTGTTATATGCATAATTTGTGGTGATTTACATATGCGCACACCAGAATATGTTTGGCATTGTACTTTATAGACATGCTTATCTCTTTGATAGTTATGTTTGCTTGGTTGGTGCTTTGATTTGGTTTCAGGCTTGCAAAGGTTTGCGCAATATATTTCCTCAGAAAATACAGTTTGTTCCTATTAAAGAAATGACTGATGTTCTTTTGGTTGAAAGTAAGGCAATCGATATTTCTAGAGATACTTGGGTCAGAATGAAGATTGGTATTTATAAAGGGGACCTTGCCAAGGTATTGATTGTATATTGCTTATTCATATCTGATGATACTTTATCTAACCTCCAAGCTTCTTTTCTACAGGTTGTAAATGTGGATAATGTGGGGCAGAGAGTTACTGTAAAATTAATTCCAAGGATTGATTTACAAGCTCTTGCAAGTAAACTGGTAACGTTTGCTACCTATTTTTTATATTTAATTGAGTCTCAGCCTTTAATGTCTACATGAACAATTTTTTTTTTTATTCCTATTATTTCCAAAAAGAATTGCTGAGGTAGCACTCCCATTAAATTGATTGCTTGGATTGTCTTTGTTGTGTTAGTTCTTTTATTCCCATCTCCCCTCCCCATAAGCCTTTCATTATTCAATTGTGTACTATTATTAATTTCTCCAAGTAATTTTGAGGTGATTTATTTATGATACAGGAGGGCAGAGAAGTTGTGAAAAAGAAGTCGTTTGTTCCTCCTCCACGTTTTATGAACATTGATGAAGCTAGGTAATACTTGACTCTTTCCTATTGCAATGTTGTTTCCACTCCCCATGTATTTGTAGATTAATTTCTTACCTTGTTGTCTCGTATGTTTCTGTATTCTGCTCAGAGAACTGCATATTCGTGTAGAGCATAAACGAGATCCAATTACGGGCGACTACTTTGAATATGTAGGGAAATTGATGTTCAAAGATGGTTTCTTATATAAAAAAGTATCAATGAAATCAATTAGTTCTCACGACATACATCCCACTTTTGATGAACTGGAAAAATTCCGGAAACCGGGGGAGAATGGTGAAGGAGATATAGCCAGTCTCTCAACTTTATTTTCTAACAGAAAGAAAGGACACTTTATGAAGGGTGACACAGTCATCGTTGTCAAGGGAGATCTCAAAAATTTGAAAGGATGGGTTGAGAAAGTTGAGGAAGATACTGTTCATATCAGACCCAAAATAAAAGAGCTCCCAGTAAGAATGCATTCATCTTTTTTTTTTTTGTGCTTTGTTTTTGTGATATCTAAATTACTTGTTAAAAGATTGCTACTGAGTCACTGATTTAGTGTTGTGACCTTATTGTGGATCTCGTTTTGCAGAGAACTCTTGCTATAAATGAAAAGGAGCTTTGCAAATACTTTGAGCTTGGGAATCATGTGAAGGTTGTATCTGGTACTCAGGAAGGTGCAACTGGTATGGTTGTTGACGTTGACAAGCATGCGGTCATCATTTTATCTGATACAACCAAGGATCATGTGAGTGATGTTTTTTTACTTTAGTTAGGGCTAAATTCGTGGACTTCAGCAATAGTTTTCTACTAAAATAGTAATGTGGAACTGGTATGGTTGTTGATGGCAATAAAATGACATGATTATTTCTTGTTTACAGCTCCGCGTGTTTGCTGATGATGTTGTGAAGAGCTCTGAGGTGACATCTGGTATTACCAGAATTGGGGACTATGAGCTTCACGATCTTGTGCTACTGGAGTAATTTTCTATTCTGTGTTCACAAGTCATCTGTTTGTTCTTTATCATATTTTTTAACCAGTTCTTTATCATGTTGAATAATATAGCTTTAATTGTTCTGTGATTTGGTGCAGTAATAATAGCTTCGGTATAATTATACGTGTAGCAAGTGAAGCATTTCAGGTATGTAATCTAAATAGACATTTTTTCTGAAGCTTGCTTTCTGTGTTTCTTATTTCTAACAGTGCTACAGGTTCTTAAGGGAGTTCCTGAGAGACCTGAGGTTGCCCTTGTCAAGTTAAGAGAGATCAAATGCAAGATTGAGAAAAAATTTAGTGTGCAAGATCGTTATAAGAACACAGATCATTATAAGAACACAGTGTCTTTGAAAGATGTTGTGAGGGTCTTTGAGGGACATTGCATGGTGAGATTAGATCTATATTTCTTCCTTGATATACCTCGTTCTATGATTTCATAAATCTCAGGCTATATTAACGGCCTTTGCCATGATAGGGGAAACAAGGTACCGTGGAACACATATACAGAGGAATATTGTTCATTTATGATCGCCATCACCTTGAGCATGGAGGCTTTATCTGTGCTAAGTCCCATTGTTGTGTTGTTGTGGGAGGATCACGTGCCAATGGTGATAGAAATGTAAACCCTTGTGCTCTTTTTCAGTGGATCTGAACTCTTTTTCTCGCATGGGTTGATTTTGTTAGTAGTTTTGATCGAAATTTTTTTCCCACTTCTGTATGTAATGTGTAGGGTTACTCCTACTCAAGATTTGGCCATCTCAGATCTCCTCTTATTCCTCAGTCCCCGAAGAGGTTTCCTATAGGCCCTCCTACTGACTGTATGTTTCAGATGTTCACTGCTCCCTCTTTATTCATATTTGCAAACAAACTCTCTTTTTCATATTTTTGCCATGGTCTAAATTTTTATGCTATATTTTATTGAATAAGTATGTAAATAGTTCTTACTTATATGGTTCAGATGGAGGAAGGAATGGAGGTGGACGAGGGGATGATGGCTTGGCTAGGACTAAAGTAAAGATTCTCCAGGGTGCCTATAAGGGCTATCGTGGGCGTGTTGTTGGGGTTAAGGGACAAAGTTTACGAGTTGAACTGGAGTCGCAAATGAAGATTGTTACAGGCAAGTCTGTGTGGGATTTCTTGTCTCCGTGGCTATTTTTGTATCTTTATGGGCCATAACACTGTTGTCATGCTCGCAGTTGACCGGACTTGTGTATCTGATAATGTGGCTGTTACAATACCATATCGGTAATTATAAATCAATTTAGTTTCTTTTTGGTCCTTGGCTATTGCTTCATTTCTGACTCATATCTACATGCTTTTTAGTGATACACCTCTCTATGGTATGGGAAGTGAGACCCCAATTCATCCTTCTCGAACTCCGCTCCATCCATATATGACTCCCATGAGGGATGCGGGAGGTATCATTTTTTAAACTTTATTGTTCACTTATTTAAGAAACTTAAATGTCATGTATAAGTTTTGATATTTACTTATTCTTTTTGGATGGTATCTTGTTTGGCAGTGACATGTAATAGATGACTATCTTTTGTTTTTTTTTCTTGTAGCAACGCCTATTCATGATAGCATGAGGACTCCTATGCGTGACCAAGCTTGGAATCTGTATGCACCTTTGAGTCCACCAAGGTTTGTGTTTGAGTAACACTCAATTTCATTAGCCACTAGAACATAAATTGACTTCCATAGCACTCAAAAAACGCTATTAAAACCATATAATAGCGTTATTGAAAACGCTATCTCAGCCAACGCTATAAAAAACCAAAGCTATATGATAGCATTTTTTAAACGCTATTAAATTTTTTTATTTTATAGCGTTTTTAAAATGCTATAACACTATTTTATCTATAGCATTTTTAAAATGCTATTATTTCATTTTATAGCATTTTTGGAATGCTATTGTATTCTTTTTAGTACCATATAAAATTTGTCATTGTTGTTTTATATAGCTTTTATAAGTGCTATGGTAAGTTCTAAATGTCATTCAGTTATAATATCTTTTAGTTGATATCNCAAGGAAAACTAGGGACGGGTCGTAACAAAAAGAAAAGGAACAATCAAGATAAAATATATTATTCAATGACCATTAACAAAAATATTGAGTATACACAAAATACCAAGCTTAATTAAGGCTCCACATCTACAATAGTTGCTAGTTTCTCATTTGTCCTTACAAAAAACAATAATATGTAGGCTCTACAGTAACAAAATGTAGCCACCATGACTTCATATGTCTGTTAATTCTCCTCAAAAGCAAGCATCCAATAGTCAAATTAACTGGGGAAAAAAAAAAAAGGCCAATCAATTCAAAGTATAAAGAACTGGAGCTGATTATATGCTAAACAAAAATTCAACGTTTCTTTTTCACTTATAAAATTTGGCAAGAAACAATTTCATAAACAACAATCACCAACTAATAAGAATATATTCAAACCATGTTAGAAAAAAACTTGAATTATTATGGAATAATCACAATATATACCACCATAATTGTGTGAAAAGCAAGTTCTAAAGAACTATAAATAAATGCAAAGATACATCCTTAGCCTATAATATCTAAATCCTAGGTAAATTTGTTGACAATAGCCGCTTGAAACTTGACATTTATCACTTTTGGGTTGTGGCCAGCCTGTATGTAACAATTGCAAACTTCACAATTTTTGACACAAATTAACCAGCCACATGAAACATGAATATAAAAGACTATATACTCAAGTGGTGGTGGTAGTTCATCATTTTATTTTAGTATGAGTCATGTTCAAAACCAAATGCACATGTTCTTTTTCAGACTTACTGTTTAAACCACTTAACTAATCAATTAATTACCAGTCCTCAACGACTAAGAAAAAAAAATACCAACCCAATAATCCAATAAAAATAGTAGTTTACCGATGGAGAAGGAAGATTTTCATGTTCGATAGCAACTATCATCCTTCAGCAACTATTTCCCCAGATCCAGTCCAATCTAACAAGTTGCACTTGTTTTGTGAGTTTCTATTCACACTATAGAAATAAACAAGGCAAACATAATATTAGTCACAATATTCTATTAATATGTCCACATTCATATATATATATATATAAATATTTATATATAAGGCAACTACGGCAACAACTTTACCAAAGGAGAAGACTCATTGTCCTGTTCTGCAGTTTGTTGACCCTAGAAATACATAAAGTATGGAATCAATTAGTAAATGAGTTATAAATGTATCTAAATCAATAGAAGATATACTTTTCAGTAAGCAAAGTTGATCTGTTACATGCCTGAATTTTTTTTCTGCATTAAGATTATCACTATAAGTCTCTAACTTAGGAAAGGCCCCAGCAAACAGAATTTCTGTGTAAATCGTAAATAGAGCAATAAATGTGTGCCAGCACAAATAATTGAAGATGTACCATCCACCTACAAGATGCTGACAAAGGATGCAAACAACAGCACTTTTAACATGCAAATGAGTTAAAATCCATTTGACTGCATCTTTACTGCAGGTTTTTAAGTTTCCAGTGGGATAGAATGATCTCTAGACAATGGTCCAGCCATATTCAGGTCCCTATAAAAATAGAAACAGTACGTGAAAGATAGGTTTTAATTAAAGCTTCCACTAGAAAATGATCTCTAGTACCTAGCGCAACACAAACAGTAAAATACAGGTTTTTAAGTTCCACTTGGGTAAAAATACTCTCTAGACAATGGTCCAACCATGTTCAGGTGAATCAAATCCTTGGCTTAACAGAATGGCTGTGTGGGCATAAATAAGGAAAGAAAAGATTTTGCTAAACAATTTATTATAGAAACAAAAGAAATGTAAACTGAAAGAAAGGCATTTTGAACATAATTCCCAGTGCATAGACAAAATGGAATCAATTGTTCTGATGCAAAGTTACAAACACACAAATGGGAATGAAAAAAAATATCAACAAATTACAAGTTCTAATATGGCATAAGAGTACTAAAACTACAGCAAATCACCGTATTTTCATGTCAAACACAAAAGTTTAATGCTCAAGGTCTGAGATTTGAATTCCATGGTAATTGAGGACAACATAAAACTACAAATCAGTTCTAGTAGCAAAAATAAAGCGCAAACAAGAATCCGACTAGGTGACATCAATTAAAATGACAATAGATAAGAACATTCTATAGTCTGCACCTCTCTCTCAAGCTTTCTCTCTTGCAAATATAAACATTTATTAAACTAGGAAATCAGCTGGGTCAATTCATAAGCTAATACTAATAAAAAAAGGTAAAAATTAGGCCAATTCATTCCCAAAATTCCACTGAAAGAAATATGTAAATCAAATTAAAGCAGCAAGCTTGAACCCAAAAATTTTAGAATTAACATACTTAGAGACCCACATATGAACGAAGATAGGGATATATAGAAGAAAAAAGAGGACAAACCTGTTAATTAGATGAAAGAGCCCACATCCCTAACGTTGCCGAATACTTTCTCCACATATCAAACTACATATAAAACTAAACCCATTGTCAATTAGAGCCATAGAGAAATTGATTGCTAAAAAAACCCTGACCCTAACCCAAAATCAAAATACCTATGGAAGAGAAATAGGGGGAAGGAAGAGGAAAAGCAAGACAAATAGAAGAAGTAAATCGCTTACCCATGGCTGGATCGTGTGTCCTACAGGCTGTATAGAGGAAGAGGAGGAGAAATTAAGAGAAGAGAAGAGCGAGTGAGATCGAGAGAGCTCAGAGAGAGCTGGAGTGTGTCGAAACCCCAAACCCACCAGAATGAGCTTTCCACTTCGAGTGCGACCTGCTGCCATCGACGACAGCAAGCTCGAGCGGAGAAGTATTTGGACAGATTGAGTGAGTTAGAGAGTGTGTGTGTGAGAAATCGTTTCTCTGTAGAGAGGAAGAGAACAGGAAAGTTAGAGTTTTGGTAAAAGAGTCTTGGGATCTAAAAAATAAAACAGAGCGGGAATTTGCCCGCGCCTAAAGCAAATCTTGCCATAGCGTTTTTTTTAAATAATGCTATAATTATTTTAAATATAATAGCACTATTGAAAAAGTGCTATAATTAAATGCTATTATTGTCTTCTTTTGTTGTAGTGAGGGTTTTTTTTAGTCTTTTAATTTTGGGGTTTCATTTGGTGTTTGAATTTGGGGTTTTGTTTTGTTTTTTTAATTTCTAAACCATATATTTCTATACAAAAAATAATTAAAAACACTCTAAAAAACTTAAGAGATAATTATTGAAACACCCATTTTAGATTACCTTTTTCTCATATGGTCCACCAATTTAATTGAGCTTCCCACCAAGTCCTGTTAGTTTCTATCCGGCCCAACCTTTTTTTCCCCGGGTCCACATTTTTTTTTTCCTAACTCTCACTTCATCTTTCTCCGTCTCTCTCATTGGCCATTTCAAACAAGTAAATATCTCTCTCATTTCTCTCTCCTCACTCACGCTGCCCTCATTCTTTAGCCGCCAACCCTGCTCTCCCATCGCTCTCTCCTTCTCTCTTTCGCCTTCAAGGTGCTTGCCGATCTGCTATCTAGCTTTGTCGATCTGTGTCTTTGAAGAACATCTACTGCTTGAACATCTCTTCCCTCACTACTTGACCCCTCATCGCTCTCACAGACTTTTACAGGTTCCCTTCGAAAATTTTACTACAAAAGTTTTCCAAAGTTTATTTCTTTTTTCTTCTCTTGTTTTCTAAAAAGAAATTCAATCATCAAATTTTGATATATATTTCATGTTTTTTCTTTTCTTATATCTGCAAAATGTTTCAGTAATGATGTTATAAGGCTGGATGATGCTGCCAAGCTAATTGACTGTGCTTTTGTCCAAGTAAGTAATTTAATTGAACATTTGATAAGAAATGAGAAATTGAAACTAAGTTCATGAAAGACCCATGTTTCCTTTCACCATTTTAGCTCAATTATAGTTTCAGAGTTTCTTTAATCCTACATGCAGCAGATCATGTAGTAGTGTGTGCCTCTAATTGGTTACAAGAAGTTGAAAAAGTCATTTTAGGAAAAGAGAAAGGAAAAAGTTTATGATGAAAGACCCATCGCCAATGTAACTTGGTTTTTTATGCTACACCTAATTGATGGCCAAAAGTAAAGTTCTTAACTTCTTTTTGTGTAGACTTTGCTTTTCAATCTCATGTCTATCTCTTTGCTTGCTGAAAAATGGGCGTGTGCCTTTGTGACGCTGGAGCAGCATGCTCTGAATATTATGTTTCTAATTTACAAAGTGCATCTCATAAAATATTTTAGAATGATACCTTTGATTAATAGTTGTTTAACTATTTTGCTGTAGATCGAAGAAAGCAAAGAAGTAGCTTGGAAACATAGCTACACTGCCGTTGAATTGGGGTTTCAGATTTTGGCACTCCAAAATAATCGTTGATTTCATTTTTGTTTGGATTATATGATTTCATTTGGATTTAATTTATTATTGGGCTTAAGATTTGGTTTATTGTAATTATGTCTTATTTATTGGTTTAATATGTAAGACTTTTTGCCAATTTTTTACATAGAATTGAAATATAAGTGAAATCATGGTTGTTACTATTTTGTCTAAGGTGATTGTTACTGGCTGATCATTGTTACTGTCAAACAATAATAATTCATGATTGTTACTACTTGACAATAACAATAAACTAATAACAAACAATAACAATAAAATTGTTGCTGTCAGACAGTAACAATAAAGTAATTGTTATTGACTGATAGTAACAATAAGGTTGGTGATTGTTACTGTACGATAGTAATAATTTTTTAAATATAAAAAAAAAAGATAAGCTTTTATGCTATTTTTGATGTATTTATACATAAAAAAATGGTTTAATTACATAAACATCAATAAAATAATTTCTAATTCCATAATGGTCAATGTAATAAAATAAAAATGAACAGTAACAACTAGACTTAAATCATAGGTGTATTTACATTTCTTGCCACTTTGCTTACATAC